>JAYEAL010001155.1:0-12559 GCA_036419045.1 Scirpophaga incertulas
ATATTAAATCCCATGCTTTTACTTGGCTAAGCTGTACGTGTTATTATTAAACTATAGTATAAGTAATTAATCAAAAATATGGTTATATTTTCAATTCTTTCCCAGCCGATATCGTGATAGCAGCTAACGCGTTCATCATTTTCCTGGGTGGATTTGAGACTACCAGCTCCACCCTGGCGTTCATGTTCCTGGAGCTGGCTGCAAACGAAGAAGTACAAGAGAAGATGAGAGAAGAGATAAGGCAGGTGGAGGCGAAATATAAGGAGATCACCTACGATTCGCTCCACGAACTGACGTACATGGAGATGGTTATTCAAGGTGAGGAGATATTGTCAAATTGAATATGAAAGTTTTTAGTATTCTTCTCAATTTATGGTAAGTGAAGAATAAGTGACAGTAAGGCTGTAGACGGATCTTCATCTGGTCTTTACACCAATTTAATTATAGCTTTATATTGGCGTATGACACCGACATAACCCAAAGAATTGTGAACCTTATGTAGCAGTAAGTAGAGCGCATTGCTCGTACTGACTGTCGTTAGGGTGGTACAGTCCTCGAGTGCCAGGCATATGCTGCAAAAGACAGCGTCGGTAGACCTATATGGTTGATTAATTTAAAACTTCCTTGTGAATCACTATTGCTGAACTGCATTAATAATATTTATTAAGTAGATTAAAACATCTAAGCGAAAAAACAGCTAAAGCTATTCTTTAGCTTTTCTACTAAATGAAGTCTTCGTGAAAAGTAACGAAGTTTTCGGAAATCCACTATAGTTAAACGAGTTTTAAACAACGTGGTAAAAAGAACTATGCATATAGGTTAAAAATGATGACTGCGTAATCTGT
Organism: Scirpophaga incertulas; assembly: GCA_036419045.1. Classification (NCBI taxonomy): domain Eukaryota; kingdom Metazoa; phylum Arthropoda; class Insecta; order Lepidoptera; family Crambidae; genus Scirpophaga; species Scirpophaga incertulas. The sequence continues at coordinate 846 of JAYEAL010001155.1, forward strand.
AATTTTGAATGATGACTGAAAAACATGTCCAGTAGTACAAAATTTTAGCTTTCGAAACCCATTAAGCTAAGTTTTTATATTCTCCATTATAGCGCCGTATCATCTTAGCCGGGCATTACGTCAAATCGTTTATTAACGAAACTAATATTTTCATCATCGAATTGAATTAGCTGAAATGATGATGTTGCTAAAATATCCTCTAGATTTATTCCAGATTTAATTATGTAAAATAACCACAAGTTGAAAAATGAGTTTATTTCGTTTTTTTTACAGAAACATTGCGGCTTTACCCGCCGTTTCCAACCATCCAGAGGGTATGCACCAAAGACTACGCGATTCCCGAGACGGATGTGGTCGTGGAAGAGGGCACTATTGTGGTGTTCCCTATCTTGGGCATCCACCGAGATGAACAGGTGATTTTAACTTATGGAAGAATTAAGTGACTTGAGTCACAATTACACATATTGTATTGAAATTAGACATAATAGTCACAACTGGTCATTATTCATAGACAATTATAAAAATAAAATCCATAATAAATAAGACAATATTATAAGTTTATTTAATACACTTTGTCTATAAGTATTTTCTTTGTTAAAAGAAGATATAGATACGCAGGAAGGATGAACGAAAGATGACTGCCGAAAGGGAAATATTAAGTATATAATATAATATAAATAAGACGAAGAATAAAGGGTAGATTGCCAATTCCTCGAATGAATTTCTATGGTAAAATAGTTAGGTCAGATTACATTATTTGTATCGCAGAAAATTATTAAATTCACAATTGAAAAATATGTTAGTCCGAAAGGAGATGGCTAAGTACAGTATGGGCAGTTGCCCTTGCAATGTATAAATGCTGGATGTTGTTGCATCTAATGCTGGCTACCTGAAAGTTAATATGTGATATAAAAAAAAGTTCCATGAACTTTTCATATTATTACAATCTTGAAAAACATATCATAAAAACTCCTACGATATTATGGTCGCAAAACTACAACTGGAGAATTTGCTATGAACTTTAAGTAGGCATTTTAGTACAGATAAAATAACTGGGTAATATATTACTATTGTAGTGAATGATGGATACCTATATATTGAAGAATGTCGACTTTAATTCATGACTGTGATTTAAATACGCAAGACCATTATTTAATATGTATATTGACGAATGTCGATTTTAATTCATCATTGTGATTAAAATACGCAAGACCATTATTTAATATGTATATCCATATCGAGTTATGCACTCAAGTTTCGTTACGCATTTGAAGTCGGCAAGTAGGCACAATACACAATAGGTCCCTTTAGAAAAGCAGGGACAGTATTAAAATTAAAAATCAATATCGCAATGAACAATCGAATAAACAAAAGTCGTATAACATCTGACATTGACATCTGACATTTTTAAAGTGCTGTGAGAATAAACTCTCAATACAATAACATCGATTAGGAAATCGATATTATCGTGTGAATAAAATACTTTTTTGTTGTTAATTGTTTTCGACGATCAACATTAATTAAATATTTCTGTACAGAAAATATTTTTCTCTATTATTTAATGATTTTTATTGAATTAATTTATTTGATAAAACAAAAAGTTTGATCCGCTATGTCCGTATATATTGATTATTTTGTATATTGACGAAATTACAATAATCGATTATCTCGTTTAAACGTCAACACTATTCAAGTCCGGAAAATAGGAAAACAAGTTTAAAACTTTTATTTAATTATTTTTTCACGAAAGTTCTAGGAAAATAATAATCATGTAACAATTCATTAATCTATATATATAAAAATGAAACCCGTTTCGCGTTGTCACGGCATCACGTGTGAACGGCTGAACCGATTTCGATAATTCTTTTTTTAAATGTTTGTGAAAGTCCAAGGATGGTTCTTACGGAAAAAATATTAAGAAAATCTCTCAGAAATATTGAAAAGTATACATTTAATTTTGCATATTTTAAAAAACGCGCGTTACGAATGTCAATTTTTTTTTATACGAATGTCAACGTCATTCACAGCCATAGACTATATTAAAAGAGCATCGTTTGTTCGGAAACGTGGTTACTTAATTAAGTTTGGTCGGAAACGTGGTTACTTAATTAAATTCTATTGCACTATTTTATAATTTTAACTATACAAAATAAAGTAGTTCATCAAAGCTACGCTAAGGCGGTACGAAGTTCGCCGGGTCAGCTAGTGAATATATAAAAATTACGAGGTAGTGTGATATATTTATACATTTTTTTTTTTTTTTTTTTCAAACTATTTATTTCAGATTAGTGATACATTTTTTAACCAATTACATGCTTAATCTTCAAGTTGCAAGATTATTTGCATATAAGGAAATTAATTAATTACATTAATTAATTACATTAATTACAGTCAGTCTGTTGTTTTATGTTGTAAAATAGCTTTTGAGCATATGTTTAATTATTTTTTTAGTAATTTCCTGATTTGTAGTAAGTTTCTCAATTAAGGCTTGTGGCAACTCGTTTAAAATATTGGGTAAGGCATACCTCCACATCCTCTTACCATACTCATTATTGTAATTAGGCTTTTTATATATTGGAGTAGGTAATTGACGTAGGTTACTAGTTCTTATATATTTTTCTAAGTTGATAATGTGCATAGAGTAATCCGATATGGTGGCGAGCCTTACCTTATCAAATACATTTAAGAACTTTGCAGTATTTAAATAACATATCATAATTTTCACTATATTTACATTTGACATTTGATGGAACAATAGCCTTCAGTAGCCTTAATTGTATATCATATATCTTATTTAGGTATGTTCTATAAGTTCTGCCATAACTTGAGATACCATAATCAATTATGGAATCTGCCAATGACATGTACAGCATCCTAAGGGTACCATAGGGTAATGTATTTCTTAGAAGACTTAGTTTTGCTAATATAGCCCTTAACTTGGTACATACACTGTCCACATGGGGACCCCAATTGAACTTACTATCAATTCTTAGGCCTAGGTACATATGTTCAGAGACAATGTCCAATTCACTACAGCTACAGACATCCGGGCACTGATGCAAGCATTGATGATTATGGGCTACGATTCGAGGATTTACTTGACTTTTTCTATATGATGAATGAATGTGCATTAGCTTTGTTTTGCTATAGTTGATCACTAGACCGACATCGTGTGCCCACCTGCACAACAAGTCAAAGTCATCCTGCAGCAACTTTTGAGCAGTGTCCAGATCCCTGTGAGCTATGACCATGCAAGTATCGTCTGCAAACTGATATACAGAGGCACTCCGGAATATATTAGACATATCATTGACATACAATAAGTAGTCGGTCGGGCCCAAAATTGATCCTTGGGCTGTGCCACATGAGGAGGGTATAGGGCTGCTGAATTCATCAGCTACATTGACAATATTACTTCTATTTGTGTGGTAATTTTTGAACCAGTCCAGAAGTGGACCCTGTATACCATTCTGCTCCATTTTTTTAAATAAGACATTGTAATTAAGCATTTCGAAAGCTTTGCTGAAGTCTATCATTATAGCCAGGACATGTTTCCGTTCATTAAGATGCCCATTAACCTCATTGGTAAATCGAGACAATAGTTGTGAGGTACTCTTTCCTTTTTGAAAACCATATTGATTTTCCTGAATTATGGCGTTACTTGACAAAAAATCATTGACAACACCCCCAATATATCTATGTTAAGGGTATATATAGGGTATATATACATGTTAAGGGCAGTCATTTAGCCATCTCCTTTGCGAAATTCCACATTTTATTAATAAATGTTATCTCAACAAAAAACAGTTCCGAGACGAGGTAACAGCGCGTAATAGCAAAATGTGTTCATAGAAAATGTATTCTCAAAATAATGCTCAATAATGTAAATAATTGAAAATTCAATATTAGACAAATTTAATAAGATGAGTTTTATTTATAAGACATGGGATATATAAAGTTGTGATGACGATATGTATGCTGGTGGCAGTACTTCGCTCGGGCAGACGCCTTCGAGCCGGAGAGGTGGCGCGAGCCCCGCGCGCCGCCGCCGCCCGGCGTCTACCTCCCCTTCGGCGACGGGCCGAGGTACTGCATAGGTAAGTTTTTTTTTTTCCCACGGGGGATGTTAGTGAATCCTCATAGGGGGCGCGCCACCACAGTGGTCGCTATGACAACCCCCTGGTGCTTGGACGACCTCGCACCGGATACCACCCGCAACTGGTCTACGGCGGATGGTTATGTTGGACTCTAGCAGAAGGCCAGCCTACCAACTAAACACTACCTACAGGCTTTGGTCGAGCGGAAGGCCTGGGGTCTTGAACTAACGCTTCCGCCCTCCAGAACGGGGCGGTGCTTAACATAGGTAAGAACGAGACGAATATTATATTGCTGGAGTTTCTCAAGATACATAGTCTAGATAGGGGGGGGGGGGTAGGGATATACTTGATCTTTCGTTTTTTTACAAGATTATACGAAATCACCGGCGCTGTCCAGGAGACAAATTTTTGAAAATTGAAACCAATTCGCATTCGAAATCGTGAGATTCGTATACAAATTACCGAATTCATTATTTCTGAACTTTCATTTCGTGCGTTGTGCAACGAGTGGTTCAACCCACTGGTTTTTTGATTTCTACTAGTAGAATATCCAACGCTGAAGTGACCTTGACAGTGATCCGTTTCACGTGTGGGTCATCGCCGGTTTTTTGTTTTTGTTGTTGTGATTTTGAATTTTCTGCGTGAAACGGAATTTAATTAAGAATTTATTAATTAGCAAATAATTCCTCAGAGCACTCTCCGTTAAAGAGCCTATAAATAACACACAGAGAGCCAAAGTCTCTCCGCTGCTCCAAGGTCTCTGTTGAGGCCGTAATATTGGGATCACCGATGATACGGAAAGCACGCCTTTGCAGGGAGTCAAAAGGGTCGAGTTGATATTTGGGGGCTCCAGCCCAGAGGTGTGAGCAGTACTTCCATATGCGGCCGTATTTGAGCTTTAAAATTATTTACCGTATTTGTCTCAAGAATAGGTATTGTTAAAAGTACGGTTTATGTCTCTGGCTAAATTAAAGTTTACATTCTGAACAGTGTTTGCTCCGTGTTGTTGGCATATTTATTTTTGCTTTTTATTGTTTAATAGATGGATTAGGACAATTATTTTTGTGATGCATGTATTAGAATTTTATAGCAGGCAGTGTACACCTCTAAGTGGCTGTGGCGATTTAGTAATTAATCTTTTTATTTTTGCATTTGCGATCGTGTTATTGTGACAGTGGTTGATGTACCAAACAAAGAAATAAATAAATTTCACTGGGTACAGATAAAGACAAAATTGCACCGCGCCCTATCCTAAGGAGCGGTCGCCCCTTTCAAGTCGCAGGGACATTAGAACCCGTTTTTGTTTAGGGTAGGGAAAAAACATTGAAATGCATACCCACGAGTCGAGTTATGTGGGGCTCTCCTCCCCAGAAGGGGGCTGGCCTACCCACTAAAAACCACCGATCCCTCCGGGATATACGCCTGGACGCGAGCGCTAATCCCAAAGAGAGCTGCATCATGCCGGAGGCCGGGAGCGAGTGCATCATCCTGATGGAGAGCAGCATCACGCCTCGACATGAGCGCATCATTCCTGAGGAAAGCAGTATCGCGCCCTGACGAGGCCATGGGAACCCTTGGTACTGTCCTACCCGCCGTCCGATCCCGCCGGCAAGTCATTAGGACCCAGGCTTAGGCTGAGTTTGGTCGGTCACATCTATCGTGTCGCCTCGATCGGTCTGGAGTTCGACATAACGCATATGGTATTTGTTAGTGGTGGTAGCCATCAGCGCGGGTCTTAGCCTTTCCTCTCCTGAGGGAAGTAGAGAAAGATATATATATATAAAGATATATATAGAAAGAGTTTTCTTGCCTGTTTTCTCGAGAAGGCTCTCCCAATTTCCGAACAGGTGTCGAGTCAATATATTTTTCTTTTTTTTTTTTTTTTCCTTATTCGTACGTACGGACAAGGTTTTTTGTTTTTTTTTTTATTTTATTAGGTACTTAAGCTTTTTTTTGTTTTGTTTGTTGACGTCAATAAAGTGCCTGTAAAGGTCTATGTTGAATAAATATTATTTTTTTTGACTGCCCAGCCATATAGGTATACCATTTTATTAGCTTTCCCTTTTTCTCCCACAGTAAAGACAGATTCTCCATTGGTATATGTTTTCCTACGCTCGTTCTTATTATAATATATATGGATAACCAATACACACGTATATAGTACGAAGTTTTTTAATATTTGCGAGGAAACAGAAAAAAAATCATTTAAATAAACTCAATCTATGAATGCACACTGTTGCTTTCCCGCCATTTTACTACTGACTGGCGCCGCGCGGCGATTAATTCGAAATTGAATAGCAACAGCGCGCGAAATGGCAAACAATACTGTTATGGAATTTGTATGGATTTAACTTAACTATTTGGTAACACACGCGTTTTTTATGACCCGCTTTACACACATTAAAACTGGTGGAAAATACATCAGCTTTACGAGCAAAGGTGTTTAATAGTAGATTGCTTTATAAGGGTGGAAAAGAATCAATCCCCTACGAGGTTGTTAGAGTCAGCTATAGTTCGAGTAGGGTTTGATTCTTTTTACCCGTGTGTAGCACTCTGCTTTTTCATTTCGAATGCAGTTAAAATAAAAATAGCTTTTTCTCTTCGAATATGATCGAAGGCTTTTCTAATAAATCTATATATATAAAAATGAAACCCGTTTCGCGTTGTCACTGCCATCACGTGTGAACGGCTGAAACCCGATTTCGATAATTCTTTTTTTTAAATGTTTGTGGAAGTCCAAGGATGGTTCTTACGGAAAAAAAATATTAAGAAAATCTCTCAGAAATATTAAAAGTATACATTTAATTTTGCATATTTTAAAAAACGCGCGTTACGAATGTCAATTATTTTTATACGAATGTCAACGTCATTCACAGCCATAGACTATATTAAAAGAGCATCGTTTCAACTATACAAAATAAAGTAGTGCATCAAAGCTACGCTAAGGCGGTACGAAGTTCGCCGGGTCAGCTAGTTTATTAATAAAATACTCCTAACATGAATAGAACCTATTCAAAATTAATTGTAACGTTAGTACAATTCGCGAACTGTATGCTTAAATTTTTTCACAGGTATTTTTTAAATTTAAAACACGTTACCTTTTACTGGCCATTCAGCCAATACTTTTATTATTATTGTACCAAAGATTGTATGTACGTAACCTAATTCAGTTCTATTTTTAAAATTTTACTTTCCGCCCTAAGGAGGGAAGTAATAGAGTATGAGAATTCCCGCTCGCTGGTGGAAACTAGCGTTTTCCTGCCAATACTCAGATCAAGGAACGCTTCTTTCCGAGCATGAGGAATGAAAAAACTATTTACATATCAAGTTACATCAAAAAATTAATTTACTATTATTATCCAATTATCTGACAAGTAAGAAATATTTTCACGTGGTAAAAAATACTCCATCTCTCTCTATCCCCATACTACATTAACATCGGATTAGTAGTAGAGATTACTCCGAACATACATATTAGCATACTTTTCTGATTTAACATATTAATATGGACATACGTACGTACGTACAAATCCTTTTGCTTTGTGACTTTTTAGCACAAGAACCAAGTTGTTGTTTTGATTAAATTTATGAAAAAAAAAATTCATGGACACATAAGTACGTCTTCGCTTAGCAAAACAACATCGCTTATGTTAAAAAATGGTAGTTAACATAAGTTAAAAAGTAAATTTCTTTGTAAATTGTATACACAATGTAGTTATTTCACAATTATTCAAAAACAATTACACACCAGACTTTCAAAAGAAATCCATAAGAATTTTATTTCAATCATATTGAACATTTGATGGTGATGACATTGATGAAATTAATAAAGAAAGTTGGGTTCAGTATATTCATCTGACAACAGAAGCTGATTGACGACACTGTTAAAAAATCAAGTAAAATCGGGTGGGGGCTGTGCCGGGGCACACGGCCGTTGGTTTTAACGTGAAACGTCTATGTTAGCGAATCGCTTTTAAAGTAAAAGATTGAAATAAAAACAAGATTGACGGTGTTTTAAGTATTTTAATAAAAAACTCAATGTCACAACAGCGAGCTGACTATATAAGTGAAATATTCACACCACATATTTTTGTTTCTAAGACTAATAGTTTTTAATTATTAAGGTACGATGATATAGACCTTTTCGTTACGGTCCAGTTTTTAAACCTGGTACCCGTATGTTTCGGTGCGATTTTAAAGACGTTTCACGTCAAAAAGAAGATGGTTTCTTGCTGGTTCTTTCCAGTATAAGGGTTCCGCTTGATGGCGTAGCATATATGACGCACAAAAAGTCATTGTAAAAATTCTATTTGAAGAATGAATTTTTTAATATTTACCATGTTTGATATCATGTTTGTAAATTAGGTATAGTTCACACATCCGAGCGGGGTCGGGAGATGGCCGATCCCGCTCGAAGGAGGCGGCGCCCGGGCTCGGTAGCACAGCTGCGGCGCCGCCGCGGGTCGCCGGCGGGCGCGAGGAATTCGCGACCGCTACGGCGACCCGGGATGGACCACGCCCCTTCCGTGGCCGGGGGGCGTCGTCGGTGGAGGGGACCGGGGGGGAGGTGGTAGCTTCCCCCCCGGAGGGCTCCCCTCTAGAGAGGGGAGCGGAGGCTGGGGGTTCCTGGAAGTGGCCTTTGTGTTCCCGGGGGCTCCCTACATGCCTGAGGAAGGCCATCCCTGAGGTTTTTAGTGGGTAGGCCTCCCCTTCTGGGGAGGAGAGCCCCACATAACCCCGGCTTGCCACAGCCGGGTATGCAATTTAATGCATTTTCCTCAGGGGAACAAAAAAAAAAAAAATAGTTCACCATGAACTTTTAGGGTGTAGCAATTTTTTTATTTGTTCACAACAAAGGTATTGATCTACAATTTGCAATATTAAGTTAAATAATTACAGTATTAAAGTACTGTTTTTGAAGTACTAATATTACGGTATTTCTCTGTTAAGTTTCGTGGTTCCTAATTACAAATACTTAATAGGGAATTAATCTCTTTTTGAAAAGAATCTTATTTGATCCTTGCGTGTCAGTAAAACCATATAATAAAAATATAAAAAATTTATACAGCTCGTTAAGTACTATAAAATTGCAATTAAATTTTAATATTTTTCAAATTTCGCGCGTAATTAGACGAAGACGCCGCACGAGTTGTTACTCTGTAGCGATGACGTCAATACGGCATGTAAATAATAAACAAAGCTCTATGTTTGATTGCTATGTATTATTATATTATAATTTTAAAACGAGTTATTATCTTTTATATATAAACAACTAATAAAGGAATAATAAAAAAGAGTAATACTGACATCTATGTTTTAATACTCCGTAACTCGGCGGAACAAAAGTCGGGATTTGCCAGCAAAGAATTTTCCGACCATTAATGCATTTATTTTTGGTATATTCGTACTATCTCCTTTTACAAAACTGCTTTCCATAGTGTGATTCACGTAAGATTCCAATTTAATTTACGTATTTATTAACGTTCTCTTACATTGAAAAAGCAACCTACAAACTTTTTTTTTTATTGTTTTGCTGCTTTATACGTACTATGATTCATAAACGACATTGACACGCATAAGTTTACAGTACCTTATGACGTCACGACATGGCGGCCTATGTTTCGCTCTTGGTTTTACGTATAGATTAAAAAAGTGAATACTTTGAAACTAATTTTTAATTATTTTTGTTACTTTATGTACTTAAACATGATGGTTCCGACTAATTAATGCATAAGCTATCATAGTTATATGCTTTTAGATCTTTTCTAATATAGAAGGAAGTACCCTATTTTTTTATATTAAAAAAATGCTATATGTATTAAGCAAAGTTAGAATAATAATACTAAAGTTCAAAAAATTGTCTTATCCAATTAAAAAATCATATTATTTGAAAGGAAAAAGTAGTATCAATTCAATTTTATCTCTACTTTTTCTTTCACTTAAGTATAAATTTCATTATTTGATTTGTGCGGCCTTATTTAATGATTGACTAAATACACCCATATGAAATATCTATCATAGTTTAACAAATTCGAAAGGAAATGAGTACAAAGTATAGTATAATAATCAGTGTGGCTACAAATGATTATAGGCAGTGTAACATTTTTGTATGAAATTTTGTACAGCGCCCCTAGCGGAACGTAAATGTACTATTTCTTCTTATTATTCTTTCATATTAAACTGACATGGCTTATATCGCACCTTTAGAATTGAAGTGACCTAATCCAAAATTCTGTTTCTAATTAGTTATACAGACTAGTTTAGTATAAAATCATGAAAACCATTCATTATACTACCATTAACAATAAAGAATATGTCACTATAAGCGTTTACCAAAAAACAGAATTGTGGATTAGGTTTTAAAGGTGCAAAATGTCAAATGCCTATCGAAAACGATAGTAAACTCATGGTAGTCATAACAAACCATAAGTTGCAACACTATAGTTCTCTAGCCTGTCGTCAAGTACGTATCGCAAACTCTAGCAAATTCAAGGTAGAGCCAATGTTAAATTGACGCATGCATTCCAAGAACAAATCCCTGCTAACATGTCACTTTATATGCGTTTGGTTTACAGTGTCGCGTTACATTGTGAAATGTTCTAGCAATGTTGTTATATCATTGCCTTTATTGGAAAGAAGTGTTTATTATTTGGCACACAGGTGTCACGTTCGACTGCTTTGAAAATATTTTGGCAAATACAATTCTTTAATCTATACTAATATTATAAAGAAGTAAAGTTTGTGTGTTTGTATATTGTTAAATTGTAAGGGGTAATCTCAGGATCTACCTGACCCCGATTTTAAAAAATTCTTTCAGCAATAGAAGGCCACGTTATTGCTGAGTGTCATAGGTATATAAAAAACCGAAAAATAAAAAGGTATTACGTGGTAGTCCGTTTTGCAAAGTGAATCGGAGAAAAAAACACAGGCAGCGGACGGCGCGCGATGGCTTCGGGTTTAATTCGGATCGCCGTTCGTGCTCGCTTCGGGGATTATTAATATTATGCCCAACGAAAGTGGGCACGGGTCAGCTAGTAGGAAATAAAAGAAATATTATGTCGGCTGCTTAAATCAAAAATGTTCAGGAGACCAAAAAACTGGTCGCTACTTTGATTCGTTAGCCCGATGAAACCAGAGGCCTAGACAAGATACCTTTCGATAATCGTAATCGCATCGCTAACATAAAGAAATGTATGATATTGACATAACCACTCCAAAAGTCGAGCGATCGGTTATGTCAATACCATACATATTTATATTAGCGATGCGATTACGAAATAAAAAGGCATCTTGTCTAGGCCTTCTGAAGAGATAGCGATTTGGGTGTTTTGACGAAAAGTTGTGCTATATGGTTGACATTTTACTTTTTGGAGTATAGTCACACTAAAATCTTTTTGGAGTATAGTCACACAAAATTGCTCATACTTTATTTTTTTTCGTGAATTTTACGCAAATATAACTATAAAACCAGTATCAAAATTTAGCAAGTTTGCTTTACTAGGTTATCAATTTGAATTTAAATTTTTGAAATTTATTGATTTTGTAATCGGCGCCAAATACAAAACATAGTAATTTTGGTATTTCAAATTCATAACTTAGTAATTCGCTGAGACGCTA
>JAYEAL010001188.1:0-14016 GCA_036419045.1 Scirpophaga incertulas
TAATTCCCTAAGCAACAAGTACACCGTCTCAAATAACAGGCACCAATAGAAATGTTAGATATTGTACAATGGAGTCCGCTTCATTATTATAATTCCAAACCTGCAAAGTATGAGTGGGTGGAAGAGACTCACTTATTAATAGAAATCTAAAATAGAAAATTGGTTTCTTGCGGTATTATTGTTCTTAGAAACGGATTTTAGGTCAGACTTAGTAGAATCGTTGCCGGAAATCTATTTACTTTTGTCCAACACTGAGATATGCTTTCGACTTCGTCTTTATTCTACGGAGACAGATTAAATATATAGGTGTTATTGCTCTCTTTTGTCCCATGGATATCCTAATTCTTGAAGTTATTTATCAGAATTAGTGATGCAACGGATCTTTGTTTCTATTTCCGCAAGTGCGGAAGTTCCGCGCGCTTTTCAACATCCGTTTCTGCTTCTGTTTCCGCAACTTAACTTTTATAACGGAGATTTAAACGGAAGTTTACATCCGACGGCTTTTATTTATGACGAATTACTTTTTATAAAATATAACTTGTCACTACTAAATTTTGAATATTAATAAAATGTTCAGTTGCAAAGTTGCAATATTGTTTTTATAGTACATTTCTAATATATCTATTTCTAATCAGATTGAAATCTAGATTTGGTGTATTTGATACTTAATAAAGAATTATATTTGTTTTGTTTTTTTTTCCATAATATTTACACTTCCGCTTCTGGTTCCGCTAAGACACTTCCGTTGTATCACTAATCATACTTCACATTCGATAGTTTCAACTGTAGTCTGAATATTTGTGTATTACTTTTACGAAAAAGTGAAGCTTAAGAAGAAACATAGTATTTGTTACGGACCTTTTTGTTATTTATTACTAGATCATAAAAATATTTCTTTCTAACATTTAACACATCTGATATTTCTGTATTAAAATCAGTGACAAGAAAATATACTTTTATTTTATTTAAAGCCCTGCTGAATCATCTAAATATAACATATAAATAACTTTTTTTATTCGTTACGATGAGGGAAATGCATTGAATTGCATACCCGCGAGTCGGGTTATGTGGTGCTCTCCTCCCCAGAAGGGGGTAGGCCTACCCACTAAAAACCTCACCGATCCCCCTCCCCCGATTGCGATTGGGCGTGAGCGCTAATCCCCAAGGAGAGCTGCATCACGCCGGGGCCGAGCGTTAATCTCGAAGGAAAGCAGCATCGCATCCCAACGCGAGCGCATCATCCCTAAGAAGAGCAGCATCGCGCCCTGACAAGGCCATGGAAACCCTTACGGACGACCACTATGACCCCGCCGACGCATGGCGACTAGCGCCCCTTCCGCACTGCTACAAGGGCGGCCACCGGACTCCTCCGGCCAACCCACGCCAATAATCGGCAGCTGCTTTCCCTCGGGGCGAACCCCGCCAAGGTTATTTTTTAACGAGGTTTCCTTCCTCTTGGTTCCTTCCTCCGAAGGGCGGCAGCCCCTCCCGCCGTTTTGGCCCGCGCCGGCCGAAGCCGGTACACCCCATATCTGGGGGGCGTTCCCCTATCCACCACCTCGGGACGCGCCTGGTATGCGACTGCAAACCCACACAGGAACATATAAATAACCTACCTATCTAAATCATCCCTACATAGTTACTTGTATATTGAGAAAGTAAGCACGTATAGGGAGACGTGCGACGCGTCTTATATGCGCGTGTTTTATAAGCACAGTGTCACATAAAATATGTATAAGGATTGCCATCTAGTTTTGCTAGTATTACTTTCCCACGCTGATTTGCCTAAAAAAATACCATGACTATTCATTTAATATTATAAATGGCTTTGTCACTTAGTCGGATTAATAAATTTTGGTCTCTGAATTTTGACATTAAAAAAACAGATGACTAATATAAGTCAAATATACATTGTATGAATATTAATAAACTCTACATTTAATTTGTAAAATGCGACTTGATATTAATTACCTTAATGATAATTCTATGAAGGTTTGAACATCACAATAATGTGTAATTCAGAAAATCTTCATATGTAGCGTAAATACTTCCCAAGTCCGACGCGACGCTACGAAAGTAAGTTCTACTAGATACAAATTGGTCTTAGGCAATTGATGGTCCCTCCGCCTTCTCACGCTAATCATTATCGACTTTAAACTGATTATGTAACTACCTACTTGCTCTGCTAAGATTCAATATTACAATTATCTTTATATTTCTTATTCTTACTTTGATACTTGAGGTATCTTAGAAGTAACGCGTCATCTCAATCAGAATAACTCATCATGGTGAGAAAGAAACAAACAGCTCTATGAATTGCAAAGAAGCTTATTGTAGAGACAAAAGGTTTGCGTCTGTCCAAATCTTTGTAGCGACGTAAAAAATTAAAGCCCCCGCCTGCAAGCGAAGCATTGTCGTGAATAATGATGAAACATGTTCGTCCGTGACAGAACTCTGTGAATACTGATCTCTAGGCCAGTTCACACAATCGCAATCCTTCCTTAACATTTCTGTTTGATTGCTTGACGAGTTATTCTTAGGCTGAGCACAGATTATAAGTGTCAATGTTTGTAACATTTCTTTATGTAGCATTTTTAATGACTGAGAATGTCATAAACGTAGGAGTAGATGAATATAATCAGAATACTTCGGACTGCTAAGCTATCGGGAGTATGCATGTTATTGTGAGTCAACCATAAAAGATAGACATATGTTGTCGTGGGATATTTTTTATATAATTTTAATGGAAACAATTCCGTCATACATGATTGCTGTGTAGCTTTAACCATTATGGTTGCACACGCGATGGAAGCTTAAAAATTGAGTAACTACTCCCGTTTCCCCAACATTTCCCTTCATTGCTCTGCTCCTATTGATTGTAGCGTGATGAAAAGTATACTATAACTAGCTCAGGAGTATGAAATATAATTGTAACAAGTTTCGTTACAATCCGTAGAGTAGTATTTGTTTCTATAACGGTTATACAGACAGACAAAAATTATACTGATGACATTTTTGAAAATATGTATATTTCATGTACAGAATTGACCTCTCTGCAGATTTATTTATAAGTATAGATTTTAGACTGTTATGTTATAGAAGTATCTGTACTTTTTATAGTTTCTCTTCAATTGGAAAATCACAATTCAGTAACATCCTCACCGAGGGGCATAAGCCCACCCTAATTATCTTGGGGCCATTAGACCTTAGTTAGCCACACTTTCCCAGTGCGTATTAATTGACTACATACGCTATTGAGTTTCTTCTAAGATGTATACAGGTTGCTTCAAGATATTTTATCAGCTTCAGCACGAACAACTTGCTCGTAGTACAGTTATTGATAGCATGGACCCCATAATGCAGCAAAGATCTATCAATAGAAATTATTATAATTTATTTTATATAAATAGAAAATATTGCTGCCAATAACACATATGAGGAACTTTAGAAACTATTTTATATGTATTGTTAAAACCTTAATTATTGTACGTCATTGATGTTGTAACAAGTTCAGTCCTCATTGTAGAAGTGAACGCCTTTGATTGCTTCGTTGACCCAGTGCAAGTTTGTCGATACCTGTAAAGATGAACGAAGAAGAACAGTTATGCAAGTGTCCTACATAATTTTTTCTACTATCAATGTTTCAGATAAACGTACGTATAAGTCTCCCGACTCGACTCCTCCTGTTTACATGGGTAGTTAGGATATCATGGACCACCAATCTCCAATGATTTAATAAGTAAGCTCGTTTCTAACTTCTTGTAAACTTCTTCAATAAAGTGAAATTTTTTCAAAAGCAATTGGTGATTAATTAATTCTTACCTATATTATACTCTGTCATTATTTAAAATTATGAAACGTACTAGCAGTAAATTTTCCCTAGTGCATCCGGCAAGATAAATAGTGCTACTGATAAACAACATATTCCATTAATACCGCTAGCAGTACTAGCCTACCTATGGGAAAATACTG
Organism: Scirpophaga incertulas; assembly: GCA_036419045.1. NCBI lineage: Eukaryota > Metazoa > Arthropoda > Insecta > Lepidoptera > Crambidae > Scirpophaga > Scirpophaga incertulas. Next base: position 3,973 of record JAYEAL010001188.1, read on the forward strand.
GACAAGAGGTGACACAAATATATTAATATAATTTATTTGTTTTTTGAAATTTATTTTAAATCCGTCAGTCAACACATGGTAATAATTTATGAAATATTCTTTTCACAACAGCGCGCAAATAAATAAGAAAATCCGTCGTCCAATAAAACAGAGCGTTAAAGGGAGACATTGTCGATTTACAGCGCCTTTATAACAGCATTATCACGTGGATACAGCAAAATAGAAGGCCCGAATCCACAGACTACGCAATATGATAAAAGCGTTAGAACAAAAGTGAATAGTATTTACTCAAGTGCCCAGATTAGATTTGGGGATAAATGGCTCAATACAATGGTATGGCGGTGGAAGCTGGCTTTATAGAGCAATGACTTGATACTGTGAGGGATATGAAAGCTAAAATTAAATAAGTCCTTTGAATTGGGGACACGAGAATTCCAAGTTGTGCTAATTTATTTACAAAAGTGATTTGTATCCTCTTGGATTTACTCGATCATTTAAAACAGATGTAAATGTATTCTTGTCACGCAAATATGAAATTTACATTTGCAGTAAAACAGGTAGATACTATTTATATTGTATAATTGAAACGAAGAAATGATTCAATGGTATAATTAAGACCTTAACTAATGTGAGAAATAGCGATCGCCTTTTTTAAGATTTCCTCGCTTTACCCATCAGGTAAGTTCTTTTTTCCATAGTGGAAATTAGAATAAGTGCGCTAACTCTAGTCATCATTCTCTTGGTGGTCACTCTAGCCAACTTCCCGCTCACTGGATACCACTTGCACCAGGCGTGTGGTTATTCTGGACTTTTTTTATTTTAACCGCAGAAATTCAGCTTACCAACTAAAACTGCCTCTATGCCTTTTGCTCGGAAGAAGACCTGAGAAGCTATCGGCCGTATCAGCAGAGACCTCCTTCAGATAAAAGTCAGTGCAGCACCACCAAATATTTTTTAAACAAACTATTATTTTATTATGACAATGTTCTTCAATCCTTAATTCCTATATAACAAGGTTGAAAATAACTCTCTACACTTTCATCAACTTATGTTAAGTGTAAATTTGCATATTTAATCTGACACTCCATATTACGTTTATTTATTTTATTATTGCTATATGTTTTTTCAAATATTTCTATTCAATGATATTGTTTCCTTAATATATGTATACATGTGTTCCTGTATTGTTCATATTTCAAGTAATTTATTATTATATCTTAGCACATGCTAGCAACGTCCTGTGCGGTCCTTTTAAGATTACTTACTTTTTATACATACAAATACTCACTCTCTTTCCTATGAGTGTAAGCAAAAATTACAGTTTTCCACTTGCCATGATCCAAATCTACTTCCCAGCTTCCTCAACATTTATTAATAGTTCCATTTAGGTTGGGTTACGGGTTACGGGTACTCTTGACCTAGCATTCTTTCAATATATCACCTATTTTGTATAAAGTATTATCGCTTAGGTCGTCGCCTAATAACTTTTCCATTCATATTTGCCTCATAATACCTTTCGTCAAACGCCACATTATGTAATTTGATATCAGATGATGTTGAACTCTATGCGTACGATATAATCTTAAGCTATCGGCCTGGATGCTATATTTAGATATGATTTTCTAATCGATTAAAGGTTACTATCCTCATATATTTGAGGCAAATTGACTTGGTCAATTATGTAATGTAGCTTGGCATTGGCCAGCTGGTAATTTATTAATTATTAGTATGATAATAAATTTAGTACATCTTGTGTGACAAATATTAAAAATAATACAAATTTATTTAAAAATTAATATTAGAACCAAAGAGAAATTAGACCTACGTTCGTAAAGCAACTAGTTGTAATTCCTTTATAATAAATTGCATGCTGATTTTAATTTCTGTGTTTGATTAAATCTTTTTTACTTCAAGAAGCTTATTTGTATTTGTGTGGAGGAGCCCATCACCTAAACTACTGTGTCTAGAAGCATGTCAAAAATAAAAGAATGTTTGCTAGGAGCAAATTGGATATTTCCAAACCAGCGATCGAGATCCGCTTTATTGTATTGTAAGAACATATGATCATATATCTCAATTTCATTCACAGCTCAAATGGTTGCCAATTCGCCTTTGTGGAGATATGCAAATATATTCCGCTTTATACAATATTCTCAATAAACCAAATTATCGAGAAATATATATTTCCATTTTCCGAAATTGCCTTTAATTATCGTTAAATGTTTCTAAATTTCACACTCCAAGTCGAAATTCTTTCCGGATTCCTATACTACCCGTCCTGCCCAGCTGTGGAACAAACTAGCAGCATATAACGGTGACACACTGTCGATGCTTTCACATTTAGACTGTCATTTGTGCCTCAGCAGTCAGCACCCTTTATCATAATCAGCGCTAGTTATTATTTCAGTCAATAGTATAATAATGTTATTATACTTTTATGACATAAGATTTTTGCCCCAGTGAAAAAGCTATTAGAGCTATTATGTAGAGATAATATATATTGTAGAGATATGAGCACTTATGTAGGACTCACTAAAATACTGGAAGGTTCGCCTTTTCTCTCACTTTTGTCTCTCGACAGGGAACATTTTGCTGACACTATGTGTTTCGAGTTCGATACTGCTTAACCAAGCCGAATTCCTCTTAATAATAAGGAGCATCTGCAGATCACTTTTAGTCACCCTTCTTTACTGAGGTCATGTTTGCACACAACTGTATTAAGTTATCAACACCATCGCCCGCGACCTCAATAGTGGCCAATAGAGAGCGTAATTATCCTCCTACCCAGACGCCGCCGACAAGACCAATCTGCATTTTTTTTTTTAATTGCTAAAGTTGAAACTAAGCAGGCTGCCCACCTGATGGTAAGTGTGTAACAGTCGCCTTATAGTACATGTGGTTCCCCACGAGATTCGCAGCAAATCTGCCAAACCTCATAAGAACCACAGTGTACTTTGCCACTTGTGACATAAGATGTAAAGTCACAGTACCCAGTAATTTTTACTGCAATCTTTTTTTTTCCCTTCACGCCGGAACACAGCAAAAGCGACCCTGCGGTTTGGCGGCGGAAATAGGTAAGACGGAGGTACCCATGCAGACGACCCTGGTACAGAGTCTACCTCCTAGAAAGCATTTGGATCGTGCTCACGATCAATCTCTTTACGCAAAGGATCCTAAGCAATTACCTCAGAGCCTTCTCTTGCTACCACGCACAGCATTGACAACGTTCGGAAAGTGTTCGGATATGAGAGTCCTCCAAATATCTCCACACTGACCGATCTGACTTTGCTAGCACAGCGGGCAAATGAAGTAAACAATAAATGTAAATAAACTTAAAAAAAAATACTGCATATTCTGTGTAAAAATGATTTGTACATGACTGCTGGTTTCTGTTTGTTTCAGTTTAGTAAAATAAATATATTAAAATTTACAACTGCCGGTTTTTTCATTTTTTAAAAATATTATTGAGCAACTAGCTGTGCCAGCGACTTCGTCCGCGTGGAATAGTTATTTTGAGCATCAATATTTATTTTGCAAACAACCACCTCAGCTGATACCCGATCTTGACAACGCGACATATCCAATTTGATTACCATAAAAACGATTCTAGTGAGTTAACGTTAAAGATAGACATATATTTGTCGCGGACATTTTTTTAGATCATTTTAAGAGGAATAATTCTTTCATACATATTTTTTGGTATCTAGAAACCGTTTTCCGAGCGCACGGAAACGGAACCCTCAAAGATGATAATTTTCCCCGTTTTTTTCCACATTTTCCATTATTTCTTCGCTCCTATTAGTCGCAGCGTAATGTTATTGTAGCCTAAGCCTTCCTCGATAATGGCTATTCAATAAAATAATTTTTCAATTCGAACCAGGAGTTCCAGAGATTAGCGCGTTCAAACAAACAAACAAACAACTCTTCCAGCTTATAATATTAAGTATAGATACGGCGGCTGGTAATCGCCATATTAAATTTTCATTAATGCTCATGTCTTCAGTGACACATGTAAGATTGAGACAAATTGATAGATCTGAAAAATATTAAAATCAGTTTCAAACATTTGGTCTCTAAAGAGCCATATACATAGACTGACAAACAGATTACTTATCCTTTGCGTCCCCTAGTTGGATAAAAATAACTACAATTCGCATTTCTACAAACTTACTTTGAGATGATTTTAGGAATATCTCTTAGAGTTTTGAAAGAGTCTGAAATTATATCCGATAATCACCCGTACAAAGAAAGCCCTAAGAGCCTCTCTCTTAGAAATTACAAATTTATTTAAATTTTTGCTAAGAAGAATATAAAAAAATATCACTTGACTCTAAATCAAATATCACCGCCGAAAATAGCAGACCCACTTAGAAATTCCATAATATACGGTAGGTATCATAATGAAAAAAAAATATTAGGCTATAGTGGGCCTGAGGCGCCGCCACGGGTCGCTGGCGGGCGCGACGCAGTTCGCGCCCGTGGAGGCGACCCGGGAGGGACCTCACCTCCGGATGGCCGGGGGGTGACGTCGTAGGAGGTTGGAGGGGGCAAGATCACTCCTCCCCGAGAAGGGCTCCCCTAACGCACCCAGGGGTGCAAAGGCCGGGGGTCCTCAGATGGGGGGACTCGATCCTGAGGGCCCCCTACAACGCCTGAGGATGGCCATCGCTGAGGTTTTTAGTGGGTAGGCCTCCCCTTTCTGGGGAGGAGAGCCCCACATAACCACCGGCTCTTCGCAGCCGGGGTATGCAATTCAATGCATTTTCCACAGCGGAACAAAAAAAAAAGCTATAGTGGGCAAAGAGACAAAAGAGCAAAGGGATCATCTGATATAAAATGATTACCACCGCCCATGGACGCCAGTAATGCAAGAGAATCATAGATGCTTTACCAGCCTTTTGAATGCATAGATGCTCCTTTTATGTTGGTTTTTGGATACCGCATTGGTTTCGGAAATACCACAGACGATAATTTATTATTTAGTTTGGTAATGTGAGTCAGAAAGCACCTGGAAAAAGGACTGTCAACTGTCAAAGTGATAGGCGTGAAAGTTTTGCCGCCTGAAACGACAGCGGGAACTAACGCCAGAGATCACTCCGAACATTTCTTTGGAACAGTATCCCTCATATGCGTAGAGGATACATAACGAGGCTATACCTCTACGCAGTTGGTACAGGACACACATTGGTACAGAATCGACACTGAGTCTCCCGAGTCATCCGATTTTTAGACCAGAGCCGGGACTATAGCGCCACCGCCGCTCCAATTATTAATCTAGAATTGAGGGCTATTTAATATCCCAAAATATTTTGGATGTATTTCCTCCTTTAACTCTTGTGGATACGTTGAAAATAAATAAGAAAATGATGTCCCTAGAGTATAGACTCACTAATATTTTGGTTAATAAAATCAATCATAATCCGCTCTGGGTTTTTTTAATAATAAGTTGTTATTAATCGATAACTGTTCCAAGATTATTCCAAGGAAAGTTTACGTTAACATTAATTTGGGGAAAACGAGAACTTTGGTGAGAACCCTACTGTCGATGCTTCACAAATAAATTAAATTTGATTTGATTTATTTCCAATGCACTATAACGGGCGTGGTTTTTTAAGATTTTAAATAAAAAACACTTAATAAAAAAATATATAAACAACGCTCGCTTCATCCATGAGCGTGTAAGACGTGAAATATTAGTGATAGTTTGATTTGACAGGCCGTAAATGATTTCTCTATGAGTCTACTGTAGTAGTCAGCAAGCAACGCTAATTACGTTAGCAAGCATTTTATTCCGCTTTTTTCACTTTACATTTCGGGAAATATTCGTGCCAACTTTGAATTAAGCGCTACTATTTAGTTTCATATTTGACTTTGAGCATATTTATATTTTCGTAAAACTGAAGGGCAAAATTTATAAATCACTTTTAAGAATGTAGGCCCGTTATTCGGATGGATGAACAAAGATTGCACATTGCTGAAATGCGTATGTTAAGATGGATGTGTGGTGTGATAAGAAAGGATAGAGTTAGATTTATCGTGGGAGAGCCATGCTTCGGCATGAATTGGGCCGGCTCAACCGGAGTGATACCACGGCCTCACAGAAAACCGGCGTAAAATAGCGCTTGCGCTGTGTTTCGCCGAGTGAGTGAGGGTACCGGAGGCCCAACCACCCTTCCCCCCTTATTCCCTTTAAAAAGGCCGGCAACGCATCTGTGACTCCTCACGGGCCATCCTCCGGCCATTAATTAGGTCCAAGCTGCCACTAAAACTGAAAGTCGCATTATATAAGCAGTACATCTCCTCACAACTAACATATGCAGCCCCAGCGTGGTACGCTCTAGTAGGGAAGACTGCATGCAAAAAACTGGCTGCCAGCAGTCTCTGGCGCTCCGCAACATCGTGGGCGCGCCACGATATGTCCGGAATGATGTCATAGCGCGGGATCTGCATATCGAAACCCTGGACTACTACATAAAAAGAATAGCCACCAAGTTATTCAGGACAGCCACCAGCTCCATACATCCACACATCCAGGATATAGCGCCCTATCATACCCGGCCACCCGATAGGTACGCGCTCCCAAGAAGCCTGTTCCTCCACTCCACGGACGAAGAGGAATACGAAGAACAAGATTTACCACACTAATACAGTCGCAAAAAAGCGACCAACTGACGTGATAACACCCAGAGGCAGCATCCGGAAATCGGTCGAGCTCCTCAAGAAGTCAAGGCGGGGGCACACCAACTACCGCCGCCCCAAGGACCCAGCCGTTGCTACGGCTGGCGGTAGCTCCCACTGAAAGAGGACAACTTCCCCGAACAGTTACCTTCTGTGGGAAATACAGAGAAGACAACCCGACAGGTGTGACTCCTCTGGTGTTGCAGGTGTCCATGGGCAGCGGTTATCGCTTACCATCAGGTGATCCGTCTGCTCGTTTCCTGCCCTATCTCATAAAAAAAAGTTAGAAATGAATATATCAAGGAAGTTCAAAAGTAGCACCTATTGTTATAATTTATATAATACATTTTAAGTTGAAACATGAAATGATCATGTTACTAGGAAAGTTATGGACATGAATGGTGATGGGCATGTGGGGCGTGGAAGACCAAAGAATAGGTCCAAAGTTGATTTGTCAAAGAAGGGAGTGAGTGTCGAAATGGCGAGTGGTGGAGGAGAATGGAAGAAGAAGACATGTTGCGCCGACCTCAAACAAAATTGGGAACAGGGCAAGAGTTTAATTCACAAGGCCCAGTAAAGCCTATATTCTTACAATAAAATTCACGATAAATCTTTGTCAATATCGCCATACACACCTAACTACCGAAATATCGATTTTTAGTATTCAAGGAGCTTAGTGTAATGTATATCCCTTGTATTGACAGGATATTTAAAAATTATTAGAGAAAATAACTTGGATTATTAAATTAATGGTGGCGCACAAGTTTTGCCCCAAAAAGAGTCAAAGTTGATTGATCACGAACCAATATTTTTATAATCTTAATTCTTGTATAGTACGTAAGTAATGACACGTTTTATTTATAAAGCAATAATTTTTGTAATCTGTAACATAATTTAAGAATGTGTTCTTGTATGGAAAATACTTATTTTACAAAATAAATAACATCATAACTCACACACAATATATTTAAATCACTCAATTACATATTATAAAACTTTAACAAATAATTAGCCAATAAAACTTAATGCCAAAACCTCCAAACCCCACTTCATCTTCCAATGTATCTAATATAATGACAGAGCACTACATTCTTTTAAACTCATAAAACTATATTTGAATTTTTGACAAACAGCTAATCATAAACAAAATTCCAACCTCTAGCATGTGTAATTATGATGAATCTAGCACTATTAATTTGCATACCAAAGGCAGTATATGAAGAGATTTTAACAATATATCAACTCAATATCAGCTCGTACATTCAATATTTATACCAATATTATATATTTTTATTTTCACATTATCTTATAGCTATTTATCCTTTCTGTGTGACATTTATTGATGTATATTTTATTTATGCAACATGAGTTTGTGTCACGGACACTAACCTTCTTTGTGTTTTATTTTTATTACTGACGATGTATTTTGACATATGTCAGATGTCATATATTTTCCCTACCTATTGTTAATAAAAACCAATTCTAAAGACAGCTCCCTATGTGAGTGTGGTTTGGACGAAGGTTCGGCTGATCATATATTTTTCGATTGTACAAAATATTCATATTCTTTGTATGATGTCATTCCCCCTTATGTCATCCCTAAGCCGTGTCAATTTAACTCTCTTCTTTCTAATGTTAATTCACCCTTCATCAATATTCTTTGTCATTATTTATTCTACAATCGTATTAAACTTTAATTGATATCTTTTTATTCTCCGATTTGGTTTCCGCTCTTTAACTTTTTTATATATTTCTTTATAGACAGCGAACAGGGTATATTGTATTTTATTTGTCTTGTTTAATTTTAATTTTGCATTCACTTGTACTTTCACGGCCTGGATAATAACATGAGTCGCGCATAGTTTAATTAAAAAAAGTATTCTAAGCAAAAAAAACTCGAGGTTGGCGAAATCCTATGGGCACCGCCATCAAACCCAAAAGAAGAAGAAGAAAAACCAATTCATACGATTATCGATTTATTATATATTTTAACCAATTCCACGATATAAGGGAAACATTTTGGTGACCCTGACGTGATCCAGTTACGTTTTACCAAGTATTTTGATGTATCTGGGTCTCTTGTACTAAATTTACACGGAAGATTCTCGGTTTTGTTCATTCGACGAACGGCCTGTAAGGATACTTCGTGTAACTACCAAAGGATTTGAAGATCATTGACTATTCTACATAGGAAGCACCCGTATCGAACGAGTACTTATTAACCATACGAACGATATGTATCGACAAATCTCGATTTAAGGAAAGTCTGTCAGGTATTCTGTAGGCTATTGCCTTCAAGTAAGTGACTGGCGTTATTATTATTATTATTATTTTTCTCTATTTTTAAACACCCACTTACTGATCTGATTGCAGTGGATTTCCATGAGCGTTTGTTACACGCCGGCCCGCAGTTATTATTGTCTTCATTGCGAGGACGTTATTGGCCGATTCACGGTAAACAATTAGTGAACAAAATTGTTCATAGGTGTGTTACTTGCTTCAGGTCTAAACCTAGGGTAGATACACCAATAATTGGTAACTTGCCTCAGGCGAGAGTAAATCCGTCATATCCCTTTCTTTTTACATGTGTTGACTAAGAAGCGAGTGAAAGCTGGTAACATGGTGAATGGGGCCATGCATACGTTTCTGAGTAATCAGAAAATTTCAGAAAAAGCGCGACTAGCAGTGCATGAGGGCGTGCTGGTCCCAACATTAATGTACGGAAGTGAAAGTTGGGTATGGGAGAAACGACATGAAAGCAGAATAAATGCAGTAGAAATGAGAGCTTTGCGGAGTATGGCAGGAGTAAAACTGAGTGACAGATTGTATAATGAAGTGATTAGAAAGAAATGTGGTTTGAAAGAGGATATCGTGACAAGAATAGAGAAAGGGATGCTTGGGTGGTTTGGGCATGTGGAACGGATGGATGAAAGTAGACTGACCAAAATGATTTATGAAGCTGGAGTGAGTGGAGACACGGGACGAGGAAGACCTAGGCGAACATATTTCGAACAAATCGAAAGTGTCCTCAAAAAAGGCCAGGTCAGAAGTACCCGCAATCGTCGAGCATGTATGAGGAATGTTATGAAAGTAGATGAAGCGAAAGAGATATGTAAGGACCGTAGCAAGTGGAAGGACGTAATCTCTGCCTACCCCCGTGGGAAAAAGGCGTGAGTGTATGTATGTATGTATGTATGTATGTATGTATGTATGTATGTATGTATGTATGTATTATCCACCAAAGCAGTTCATATAGAGTTAGTTTCGGGCTTGGATACGAATAGCTTTCTCTCAGCTTTTAGGCGATTTATATCTCGGCGCGGGAAACCTAGGGAAATGTTGAGTGATAATGGTATTACATTCCAC
>JAYEAL010000499.1:0-41023 GCA_036419045.1 Scirpophaga incertulas
TGTACGCATTTGATTACGTTGCCCACCTCTGCAGCACCGCTACACACTGATCGCCATCGGCAGGGTGTTTATCCTTACAAGCTGGAGCCTAAATGGTCACCTAATTATATTTAAAATGGAAATTTCTCACGCGCCCGCTTGGATTGTGGAATGAACTTATTGCCACGGCTTTCCTCGAGTAATACAGTAAATAGGTTTTAATAGGTTCGGCATATTGGAAATCATGCCTCTGATGTTGCAAGCGTCTATAGACTATGTTGACTGTTTGCCATAAATATTACCACCAAGTCTTACCACCATAGTAAAAAAGAACGGGCGCTTTAACACATCGAAAGTCCGTGAAAGTCAATATGATTGTTGAGAAACTCCACAGCAATCAGTACAATATAGCACATATGTATTTCAATGGCAGCCAGCCCGCATTATTACTGTACTTCTGTTTATTGCAACGTTCACAGAAACAATTGACGCTTTCTAACAATGCAAACTGTTGACAATGTTTTACGTGTCTATTCTTAGGGGACGTTATTTTAGTTGTAGTCATGATTTCTCAGGGTTTATTACGCGTACGTTCATTATTCGTATATCTAAAAAAATTTCGACTTTTTTATATAATTTATATTGAGTTAATTGGGGAGTTATATCACAGATAGGAGAAGGAAAACATGGGGAGGCAACTTGCATACGCCTTTGAAGAAATTCAAACTTACACATATTACGGCCAACGTGGTTAACTAAGGTCTAATCGCCCTAACAGACTTGTGCTCCTCGGTGGGGGTGGGGTTTATTGCGTTGCTATTTATTCAAGATCCATAAACTGCACTTTAAAGTTTATATCATATAGTGTAGTATATGAATCTTGAATCTTATAATTTGTTTATTTCATTTAAAAAAATTAAAATACCCTATTAATTAAATTAATTACCTCTGCTCAAATCTTCCGATGTTAATTAGAATTTATTTTTATAGGACTACTCGACTTGTTTCGTTCTTTATCAGTTAAAATTTAATGACACAATATGGCGGCTGGTAATCGCCATATTGAATTTTTATTTGAATTTTATTTCAGCGACATTTGCAAGATTAAGACAAACTAATAGACGTAATAATGCTTTGGGCTATGTTGGTAACCCTGGTGTTTCTGGTGATTTCATCATTTCTGATTCGTTGCTGCAACGAAACTCCAAGCATAGGGCTTTCCATTGCTGTTTAAATAAGTTTGAGTCTCTTCATATTGATAAGACCCACTTATTTAGCTACTCTCTAAAGCCTTCATGCATTGTGTCATCTTTTTCCATGGTCTCAGCCATGACTATGAAATTATCTGCAAAACGAAGGTGCGTCTTTGTTCACTATTATATATTGGTGCCCTTATCTCTCCAAACGTTAATCAAGCATTGTGTTATATAAATAATATGTGTTGTGATTCGAAATTGTTTGCTTATTAGACATTTACTTTTTTACGTAGTAACCATATGTATTATCCAGTTTTAATATACATAATTTTAAATTGAAAAAAAAAAACATTGGCAGTGGGATGATATAAAACATTTTCCTCATTTCAGGTAGAAGGTGTTGAACGCGGGAAGTCTGAGCGGCCGCATGCAGCGGCGCGCCGCACGGGATCCGGGAGCGGCGCTGGGGCTGGCGGCGAGGCGCGACCGGGGGGCGACGCACGCGCACGGCTTGACGCGGGCGGCGCGCACGCCGGCCTGCTGGGCGGCAGCCCGCTCACGCTTCTGCAGGGCATCATCCCTGGTACTAACACTGATATTATTATTCCCGGCTGTGAGGCGACATCCTCATTCCCAGTATTGCCACTGACACCATCATTCCCAATACTACCATTAACACAATCATCCCGTCACGAATACTGAAACAAGGTTGTCTTCATGACCGCTCACGTTTCTGCAGGCCTTCATCCCTGGTACTGACCTGGGTCCGTGTCAGCATTGATGCAATTATTCCTACTACTGACAATGACATCACAACTAAGGTAAGGACATAAACTCCATCACTACCGGTATGGACATTGACACCACCATCATCGTCTAGAGTACTAAATACTTCGAATAATGAAAAATATCTTTATTGTACAAAGAACAATGTAGTTGACAATTCTGAACAAGAAAAAAATACACAAAAGGCGGCCTTTGCGCTAAGATAGCAATTTCTGAAAAAAATGTCCATAGTAGGATTGAAGGTAGTCTTCATTCGTATTATGGACAATGATCATTTATCCATATTCCGCAGAACTGACACACACAACATTATTCCCGTTGTGGATTTTGTCCATGGTCCCTCACATTCGTGGTCAACGATACCATGGATATGGGTCTAATGTCGTTCAAAAGGATAATGGTGTCAGCAAACTATTACCCTTGGACTGTCACTAACAACATCATTCTTTGTACTGACTCCAGCGTTCGTGGTATGTATTTACACGATACCGCCATTTGTTACATATTATTGTGTAACATTAAGCTTCAGAGCTTACTTTAGGCGAGACTAATTGGTTGTAAGTGTAAAAAATATTATATTATTCTTAGTATTATTTTATAATTCTTATATAGTCTTTAATCAGGATCCATCCATGAGGATTTAACTTGATACCCTTAGATTCACGTTTTGTTTTAACAAACTTATGCCTGCTTATTAAATTACAGGCACGAAATGGTGCGGCACTGGGGACATCGCCGCCGACTACCACGACTTGGGCGCGGCGCGGCGGCTGGACCGCTGCTGCCGCACTCACGACCTCTGCCCCGCCAAGGTGCGCGCCTTCTCGAAACGCTACAACCTCACCAACAACTCGATATATAGCAAGTCTCACTGCACCTGCGACGACCTGCTCTTCGATTGTCTCAAGGCCACCAACACATCTGCCGCTCAGCTTATGGGTCACATATACTTCAACTTAGTCCAGGTGCCGTGCCTCGAAGACATGCCCGATGGGCGCCAATTCCGCGAAGCGAAACCAGGCTTCTAGATATCGTCAACGCCATCTTACGAAGACTTTGTCCTCTTATTCAACTTTTCAACAAAATTATTGGAATGGCAGTTGAAGTGATGACGTTTACGAAGGACCTTAAGAAGAGGATAGAAAGCGTTGCGTCCGGATCGATATAATACGGAATGTAATGAAATTTCAATTTCGGGAAAAAGGCTCTCGTTTATTTGTCGTATTTTAGAAATTGTTAACAAATCCTAATTTATTATTTGAGAACGAAAATGTTATCAAATCAATGAAAGTATTTTGATTTAAGCTTAGGACCGCATAAGTAACACTAAATTGGATGCAAATAAAATAAAGGAAGTAAAATAAAAAGTAATTTTAGGGAAAATAAAAACGAAAAGGATATTCAAAATAGGGGAAGGATTCAAAAATAAGAATTGAAATGATGTTTGTTTGACAGAAAGAGAGAATTGAAATACAATCAGCTAAGATATTTATAATAAATTTACATTTGTGGAATCAATTGGGCGCAACGCGTAGGTAACATCTCACACAGTGTTTGTCTGTTCATCCTACGAGCACAGTTATCGTATGCATTTCGCGATTTCTCTGTAAATATTAAAATTACTATTATTTATTTTAATTCTTCTAATTACATTGTTAACGTTAGTTGTCAAACTGTGATATGTCTGTGCCTTTAATGTATTTTTTAACAATGGCGCTCGGGAACATTACATGTATTTGTTGTTGTGTTAGATAGTTAAATAACTATTTATTGGTGACATTAGTAATTATTAGGTGACGTGTCGACGCAAATATCAATATAGTTTCAGTACTACGTTAGTATCCACTAATTGATTTGATGGACTCTTTCATTATTGTAGTTAGAGAATATTGGGTGAAATAAAAAAATTATATAATAAATGTGTCAATTTATTTTTGTTCCTTTCTATTTTCCCTATTTCCTAGCAAAAAATCGGTCATGATGGTCAATTTATCGAAGCATACACAGTGCACTTACTAAGCATTTATTCTCGTGTAATCTAAGGAGATGACTTATATACTTAATACTTTTTCCACTCAAAACACTGGAGATAAATAAGATAAACTATAAGCTAGTAAATAACCAGTCACCTATGTTTGTCAAAAGTGCATCAAGCTTACGGCTACAGCTTTACATGTAATAGACCTATCAACCTTGTTGTAGTAGTTTTTAACTTTACAATTCTTGAATCTTTCTTGGAAATTTAGTATAGAAGTCCCATACGGAATATTAAATTGTACCATTAGATTTTTCCAAGATTTACCGGATGTCTGTTGGGATGCTTTTGTATTAAGCTAGTTTAATAACTAAATTACAAAGAAATATAAATACTATATTGGTCAGTAGGTCTTAAGCATAAGAATTGCAAATTTGAACATTAATAAAGTCCGCGCCAAAAATTATTCGTCGTTTCCGCCCATAGCTTCTCGGATTAAGTTCGAAGGTCTATCTTGCAATGTACCAATGTGTTTCGATTTTCATATTTATTTTTATCTGACGTTCCTACGATAAAAGAAAAATCGCGAGGCTACCTGTAAACAGCCCGAAGAAATTTAAAGTTGTATGTGAAGTCTGGGTGATAAAACATAAATTAAATTAGGCCCTGAGGGCCCTAACATGCTCTAATTAATGTAGTTTCGAATCCTTCGATGGAGACACATCTGATCTATGCTGATACTATATTCTTTTAGTACATAGCCAAAATACTATAAATTTTGGCATGTTGTAATAAAGAAGACAGTGAATAAATGTTAGAAAAGGTATATTAATAGTTATTTCGTAAATCAATCAGACTCATCATATAATCGGCTGTTGAAAAAACATGGCTTACATAACCGATTTCCCCACATAACATTTGTTTAGTTGGGTTCCTAGATAATATTAATTTTGAATCAATTTCGTACAAATATATCGGAGATTGATTCGACATACGCTTTTCACACAAGTCGGTCCATCGCTGCTAGCGTTCAGCTCTTTTCTGCGGTCCTCACTTAAGTATCTGCCCATCTAGTGTAAGGTCTACCAACGCTGCAGTGTCCACCATGTCTGCCACTCGACCGACCTTTTTGTTGTGAATATAAACTTCATGTCTATATACAGAGGCGGCGTAAGGCGTGGGCGGTGTGGGCCACCGCCCACGGCCTCGCGGTGCAAAAGGCCTCGCGCCTCACAGCCGAAAATATATTTGAAAAGGTATGGAAAATCTTATTTTGTATTCCCTTCTTGCACCAACAGAGGGCCTCGCAAAATGTACCATGCCCACATTAAGTTTAGGTCTTGCGCCGCCACTGTCTATATATCATAGAGCAGCTAATGCACAACGTTTGAAAAATAAACTGAACGATAGACTGATTTTCAATTGTTTTTCCCAAGATGGTTGTTTTATTCTATTTTACCTTTTATTAAAACAGCCCCAGCGCCAGTGGCTGTTGTTATGATGCAGAGTATAAGAGACCAACAGGCTTTTTAAAGAAATACGAATTCACAATACCATTTTCTTTATTGTAGTTCACAAGTCCACACAACACAATAATTAAGGTTATAACTTCTAAGAACGGTGTGCTCGATTACTATTGGGTAAAAATAATAGATTATAAAACAATCAATTAGAAGAAGAACCACAGATAATAGTTTTAGCGCTATTTTCAAACTTATTTTAACAGCTGTCAGTTAAAATTTTATTACATAATATTTTTTTTTTCGTATTCTCCCTTTTAAATCTACCTCATCGGCAAGTCTCGTTAGTCAGATGGGTGGTGGTGATGCGAAGTTTACTATCTAGTTATAGTAGATGTTTGAAAGACCTAATGAAACAACACAAAACAATGTATAGAAGTAGAACAACATTCTATCTGTAAACAATTAATTGAGCTTGACATTATTGCACCAGTTATTAAATCTAAAGCCTCACACTGTATTAGATCTAGTTTTTTTTAAAGCAGTAGTATTCCCGGCATGTAAAAGCGGAGTGTTATAGTCAAATACACTCTTTGTATGGGAATTCGCGTCATATAAAACCTCATACTGATGGGGCATGCACCCCAATACACTCAAAGGAACTATTTTAAAATATTTAAAGTGTGCTCACTTGGAATGTAATACTCCCATTTTATTTCATTATTTGATGTAACAACTGTCTCATTATAGTATATATCACAGTGATATTTCACGTGAAAAATTACTACGTTGCTTTATTTGTGGATACTAATAAACCATTACCATATTCTAAAGACTAAGACTTTACTTAATATTTAAAACATTACTTACTATTATTGGCAAATTAATTACATAGCATAACCTGAAATATATAGAAGTAATTTATTCGCACACTGTAGTAGGTTAACACAGTCATGAACAGCTGATTCCAAATATGTTGCATAGACATTGTATAATAAAGGGCTCAATACAGTGACCTGTGGTAATCCTTTCCAAAATGATCTATTCATTGAATATTTGGTGTTTAAATCAATGCAAAAGTATAATATATCTTTCTGATAATACATTTACAATAAACTTGACTATAATAGGGAGTACTACTCCTATGGGTTTTTTCGAGAAAAGCAGCTACTCCAGATTAATTCCAAAGAAAGTTAGTCAGAAAGTTAACTTGTTATAAAAATCGACATACAGTCAAATGTATTACGACGCAGATTAACCGCTAGTTACTCTACGACCTTTTCTAAAACAAAATGGTTCTTAGATAAAATCATGTTATATTAAAGGAGTTATACTTACCGATTCTTAATTACATATTCAGCAATGTTAGCAATAATTGTGGATAGATTGAATAAACTTATCTTCTTCAGTATTTTGTTCAACTTTATTTTCATAATACATTTTACTTGAAATGCGTATATCTCTGCTTACTACGACTTTATCTTCTTTAGGTAGATAAATTAGGTAAGCCTTAGAGTGCTCGGAGTACCCTGCAAACATACCCACAGATGCTTTTGGTTCAAATTTGGTTCTGTAGCGCTTATTCAGCACGAATACTTTTTTACCAAATATATGTAAATGTAATCCAGATGGAATACGACCAACCCATTTTTCGAAAGGTGTATCATTATTAATACTTTTGTTTATGCATCTGTTTGATAGGTAATTAGCTGTGTATATAGCTTGACCCCACAATTTTTCTGGAGCATTTGATTCTATTAACATCGTTCTTGCTTTTTCTTGCAAAGTTCTATTTTTTCGCTCAGCTATTCCATTTTGTTCACTCGTATATGGACAAGATAGTCTCCTTCTTATGCCATTATCATTAAGAAAGTCTTGAAATTCTTTATTTAAATATTCTTTGCCATTATCAGTTTGCAAACATTTTATTTTTACATTATGTACATTTTCCATTTCAGCTTTGTATATTTTGAAACATTTTAAAGCTTCACTTTTTTCTTTCATAAAATAAACACGACAGTATCTTGAAAAATCATCTATGAACGTTATGAAGTATTTATTTCCTGCATGAGTAGATACTCGCATTGGACCACATATATCACTATGTACAATTTGTAGCGGGCCGTTAGTCCTTGATTCTGAAGCAGGTTTAAATGTACTTTTAGTCATTTTGCCTTGGATACAGGCTTCACATTCATCAAGTTTATCATTTTGATTGAACATCATGCCTTTTACTTTATTTTTTTTAAGAGCTAATTTTAGGTCTTGTTCATTTGCATGTCCTAACTTTCTATGCCATTCCATAATATTGTTACGAGCTGGGGTCAGTAAATCAAACAGCGGTCTACCAAAACACTGAACTTTTATTAATTACCACTGAAAGCACTGAAAGTCGCTTCTTAGTTCTCCAATATCACTTAGTTGTTTTCGCACTGTATCGCAAAACAATAATGCTTCCCGGCGGCCGGACACAGCCTTATATAGTCCCCTAAGATACTTGCCACTCTTGCCAGAACATTCGCGGACACACTCGAATGTGTAGTCCAATACGTCGCGCGTTCGAGACGTTTCGAGTATAACTGTCTCGATACTCGAATATTCTCGATACACAATACTCGAATATTCCTGTACTATCTTTCTTGAATATTCTCGATACACAATACTCGAATATTCCCGTACTATCTTTCTCGAATATTCTGTGTTTGTCTATCTCTTTCTAATGATGTTTTCTCATTCTAATACTTCTCGAATGTTCTAACTATCTCTGTCTCTTTCTACTATTGCTATCTCTTTCACTCCTATTGAAATTTATGTCCTTTTACTGAAGTTGGCTTAATGGCCCATAAGGGGTCCTGAAAACGCCTGAAAACGGGTTTTCAGGTTATTGCGGCGTTGGATAGAGGGTAGCCTGAAACGTACTGAAAACATGTTTCAGGCGCCTGAAAACTACTGTAACTTGGGTGTAATTTAGATTTTTTAGTATGTGAAAGAGCTACTTCTGAAACGGCCTGAAACGACGTTTCAGCCTGCTGAAAACGTTTCTAAGTCACAGAAAATCACTTTTGAAGTTGTACTAAGCCACCGGCGTAACAATATTATTACAGGACTGAGTTTTATTGGTAACGATATGCTTTGGTGTTATATAATATAAACCATCTTCTCGTTTGTAAGCTCTCATTGTTACTTTTCCTTTGGCATTTTTTACCGTCGCTACTTTATTTCGAAAAAGTATTGTATTTCCATAACTTGTGCTTTTTCCAACTGACATTAAGTTTTTATTCAAACTCGGTACGTACAGTGAATTCAGTAAAGTATGACCTGATTCTGGTACTTTGAACGTAACTGTTCCTTTTCCTTTTATTTCAGTAGAGAAATGATCTGAAGCTAGTTTAAGATTTTGATGACATTCCTTCATATCATGTATATACTCTTTTTTATTTGTCATATGCGAAGTACATCCGCTATCCAGTATCCATTCATCTTCGTCAAATATATTATTATTGTTACTTGAAGATAAACATTTTTCACTGGCAATATTTACATAATTATTGTTATTTTTACAGTTGACTTTATTACGTGGCCACTTTTTATTACTTGATGTGCTTGGTTTATTGTAATAACAATCTGCCGTATTGTGACCTTTTTTCTTGCAATACGTACAAAAATATGATTTTCTTTGTCCTTTGTTTCGACCATAAAATGCTTCTTGTTGTTCATTGGTTATGCTATCACTGACATAACAGTGTTTTCTTGATTCGCTCTCTTCGATAATTTTTATCTTTAACTCTTCTGGCTTTGGCAAGACGTCTCTAGATTCAATTGCTACTCTAAAGTTGTCATAGGATGGAGAGAGACTGTACAGCATTAGGAAAGTAAGAATATCGTCATGGACGCGTATCTCCATTTCTGCGAGTTTATCAGCAGTTTCCATGAATAGGTTCAGATGATCTTTAACCTGATCGTCATTTACGAGCTTTGTTAGCAGTAATTTTTTTAATAGTGACGCTCTTTTAGCTGGTCCTTTTGAATCATATATGCTTTTAAGTTTGTTCCATATATCCGCAGAAGTTTTGCAATTTTTTATTTGCTTTATTTCGGATGGACATATAAGTAATAATAACTCTGACCTTGCTTGAAGATCTCCGTCTTCATCATCTTTGGAAGTATTCGTTAGGGTTCCAGCAACATATTTCCATAATCCGCTACGGGTTAATACAGCTTGAGCCTGAACACACCATGTCTCATAGTTATTTTTTCCTAATGGTTCTATTCTATAGTTCGACATTTTTTTACTTGAAATATAACTTTTATTATTTATTTACATGAATTATATTTACATTTTTACAATTATATGGACTTTACGCAAACGCTCTGCTACCATATTAGAATAGATTTAGATATTTTAATAAAATATTATTTTGTACGTGAGACAATTTATTGAAGTATACAAGATATAACAAAACAGACATACAGTGTCAACTTTATAAAATACATAGAGACTGACGTTCCAAAAAGTTTCATTCTCACAAATGTTATTTAACAATCTGTGTCTGTCAATGGATCTGACTTCAGTTATTTTATTTGAGATCAAATATAAAAGTAGAAATAATGTAGTGCAACTCTAAATAATATTGAAGACTAAAGCAACGTAGGGTAGATATATGAAAGAACCCATTTTCACCAAGTACCGAATCTTTAATAATAATGAAGACTCTTTTAAGTTTTTCCATTCTAAATGTAGAATCTATTTCAACCAAGTTATTATGATGCAGTACAGGTAGGATAATAATAAGTCGATGACCAAAAAACAGTTCTGCCTGTGACACTAACGTCAGAATTATATCAGCTAGTGTTGCCAAAATTTTAAAATTATTGTTTACATTAAACATACCTTCTTATATTAGGTCAAACTACTGAAGAGAAAAAGCTTACAAAAACTTTGCGAACCTGATTTTTTTAAGAAATTGATTTATTCCTACTATCAACTTTCTACCTTTTCATCTCCTATTCGACTTTGGTACATTTCTTATTTCAACGTGGTGGAGACGGAGAAATCTTAGAACCATCTTATTTATTTAAAATGTTACTAACCCAAACTCTATGAGAACTTTGGCAAATAAATCAGACGTAAATATCATTTAGTTACTGCAATCACTCTAATATTCAGAAGAACTACAACTCCATGTTATGGAGAGTGAACTGCTTTATCTGATGAAAAGAATTATATGAATTTACTAGTTCATATTTTTTGTTAATTATACTGAGACAGTTCCAATGTATTATATATAAGTGTGGTAGGAAAGTAAAGTATACTGTATAAGATACGTGTTGAAGGATCAATTTTAAAGCAATCTCGTGTAATCAGTGACCATATTTACTGAAGAAATCAGTCGGTCTACTAATTTAGCTAATTGAAAACTATGGCTTTACTCTTAAATCTTTGCGTTTATATGCGTTCCGCTTCAAAAATATATCAAGGTGATATATTTTTTAAGCGATGAACAACCCAAATAATTAAAAAAATATAAATTAAGGAATTAACTGTATGAATATAGTGCTCTTCGCGATTTAAGATTATTAGTGTTCAATTCTGATAAATAAAAGATTTGCTCCGCCTAGCACTGAATGAAATTTAATATATAAATAGATATTAGATTTGGCAGTATGGCTTAGTACCTTCGCCTGTCCCTATGGACGAAATTGACAACAACATCAATTCTGATTTCTGACACTTCATTGACATTGACGTTTGACTGCCTGTTTCCACAGAAATACGGTCTTGTTGTTGAAATTTTTCCTGTAAATTATTACAAATCTTAATGTGTTATTAGTTATTTTAGCTAAAATTATTTAACGGAATGAAAGTTAATATTGAATGATTTCACTTTAATAGTTATAGGAAAAGCTACTCACCTAAAATGTCAGATGAGACATCAGGAGACTCAAAAGGTATGTTGTTTTTTGTTAAGCAAAATAATAACACTCTAAAAAAGTTCCAGCGAATGTTACAGAATTTCTGTTTCAAGTGGATGGAGTGGATGGTCCAGCTAGTTCGCCAGATCAAATGAGGAAGGAGCTTGAAGAAGAATTCAATGTACAAAGAGCGAAAATGAAAGAACTATTTTTACAAAAAGAAGGTTTGTTCTATATTTTGCCAGATTGTTAAAAGCATGTCCTACATAAGTTTAGTATCAATAATTTTTAACCATTATTCATTTAGGTATCTATATCATAATTGATTTCATTTTTTCTAAATCTAATTTAGTTTTTATGAAATGTATGGAAATCTTTGGCATATTGTAAAACCATGGTGTTGTGGTGACTTGGTTTAGTATCTATTTATGTTTCGTGTAATAATCATCATTCATAAACACTAATCACATAACAGTGTTATAACAAATCTGATGAATGTGTGCTCAGTGGATTAAAGTCTACTACTTTGTACTAGTTGGATTTGATATACTGAGGTAAATTATTTTTTATTATTTTATTTATTTACACATTGTAATACAACATTTAAAAATGTGTACAAAAGGCGGACATAACACCAAAGGCATTCTCTCCCTGTCAACCAATAAAATGTACAGAATTATTATTGAAAAATCAATGCAAATATCTATGATATTTAGAATTTCTAGACTTAATCCCATCACTGCTTTACATGAAAACATTCACTGTCAAGTCTTATACTCTATAGCATGAATACTAATTAATAATGGGTGTCAATTAAATGGTTAGCATAGTATTGTTATTTCTGTGAGCAGAAAACGGTGAGCAGAAATAGCTAATTGGTCAGCAACTCATGGTCAGCAAACATTTCAAAATCAATCAGCAATTTATGTCATTCTGGATGGCTGTAATTATTTTTGTACAGCATATTAATTATATAAGCTGCAATCAGCTGCTCATGTTTAATAAAATTTTGGTAAGCACTCAGAGTGTAAGCAAAAAAATGCATTTTGTGCTGCATATAAGAGTAGCAAAAATACTTTATTTGTCATGCCTAACCTAACCTAACCTAAAACTAAAAAAAAAAAAAAAAAAAAAAAAAAAAAAAAAAAAAAAAACCCTAACCTAACATACCAATCAAATATACTGCTATAGACATGTTTTTCTGCCGCTCATCATGAAATCTTGCCGCTCAAGTAGTTATTTTGCGGACTGAATGTTTATTATGCAGACTCATGTTATTGTTGGCTGCCTATGTATGATTTAATTTTTGACCATATCAAAATTAGTTGCGGAACAAGAATTGCTGCCTGTTTTTTTTTATTGCAAACAAAATCTTTGTATGCTGACCAAATTATTTAAATGCTGCTTTTGGGTGGCTCGCCAAATTTTATAATTGCTGACCAATGTAATTACTTCTCATTAATAATGTATATGTATATCATATTATTATGAAAACTATTAGTTTATTTAATATAATTCAGCCATTAATAAGTTTTTTATTTATTAAAATATGAGGATGTAAAACATCAGTAAGAAATGAATTTTCTGCTGTATTTCCCAGAACATTTTTGATAAGATAATGGGTTACAGCTTGTGAATAATTGGGCCGTTGTCGATTCTGCCATGCAGAAATAAATAAGTATGAATATAGTAAAAAAATTGTTTCACAGGTAAAATGATATAAAGATAACCATATTAAACATATTGCATCACTCAGTTGTAACAGTTCTGTCAGCCTATTCCATATTTAGTAATATAATAATGTATATATGTATAAAATCTGTATGAAATATTTGAGTGAAAATTTATATAAAAACTATGCCATTATAGTTTTATACAAAGTAACACTTATTAATTGTATAACAAAATACCTGTTGTAATTCTATGTAATGTATTACTGTGATATTTTGTCAGTTTTACTTTTTCATTCCAAATTTAAGTTATCCAATGACTTGTTGCTTGAGCATGTGCTAACCTATTTATTTCAGTAAGGAGGTACTAACTATATTGGCATGAATCACATGTGTGAATTTAAGATTTCTCAAGTGATAGCATAAAACATAGATTTGTATTAAATGCTCAGAATGTATGGTCTGAATATTGTGATTGACTGTCAACTGACAACATTGCATAATTTTATGTTATTTATATAATTATTGTCATTAAACCTTTATTAAAAATTGAGGAACACAAAAAGTATTTTTAAATAATAAAAAAGTGCTTTGCTTATACAAACAAAAAAAAGTATTTTTTAAACAATTACTTGATAAAGTAAAGTCCACAATTTTCTATTTGTATCCAATCGATTGCAAAGTAACAGCTCATAAGTGCATTTATAAGTAATTATTTAATTAATAAATAAATAATAAATGACGTCATCAATTAACTCTAACCATTCAAAGAGAAAATAGTAATTTCTTGGTTTCCAAGATTGTTAATTAAGAAGTTAAATATGCACACACAAGCACTAACAATAAATTTTATAGTAGACCCTATATTCATAAATGCCTTATTTTTTTCCTACTAGGAATTAGACAAAGGAAAGTCATCATTCCATTATAACCATGACATCATAAACATGTATTTAGCCATTTATTTCTCTCAATAAAAAGGAAACTAACAAACCAGTTTTTAATTTTGTAGTATATCAAAAATGGAATGTCATCAATTTCACTTCATATTGCATTACGTAACTATATTTTAATTTCCCTTTAAAACAAGAATAAGACAGGTAAATGATTATTTTTTTTACAGTAGATATAAACTATATTATTTTATGTTTAATGCATTTTATCAGATATCATGTTTGATACCGTATGTTAAAAAATTGTATAGATAAATGACAAAGATACTTCGGAAGATTTTTAACTAATTTATATTTTTTAAATTAAGAAATATGTAATATTTAACTAATTTGTTCTGCTTTATAAGCATAGGTATAATGTATTTTATTTTAATTTTTTATTGTATTTCTGTAACAAGTCATTTTAAAATGTAAGTTGTTGAATTCGAATATTTTGTTGGATCTGTAAAATAATGCAGGCCATTTTCAAATATAAATGAACAAAAGTTAATATAATTGATTACTAGTTTTGTAGGTAAAATTTATAGATACTAGTGATTTATTTACAATGTGATGTGATGTGTATAACAAATATAACAAAATTAGCAATTTAGGGATTGATATATCAAGATTTTCTTTGAATCAAAATTAAGTATATAAAAAAACAGATTTCGTAAAATTCATTACACATTACAGCCTGGTGACGAGGACAATCCATTAGTTACATGTTTAGCATCACTTTTTTGTTGATTAATGTACAATATTCACAACAATGAACTCATCCCAACTTTGGTCTCACATCCTGGTGTACTTGATGAGATATACCTAATATCATCCCTATTCTCAACGTAAACTAGTGCATTTCTTTGTAAAAAATAGGTGCAATGCCAAAAGCAAATCTTCTGCAAGTTTGCTACTTTTATTCTTATATCTAGTGGTCTTACCCAAAGTTACAGATGAAACTTCGAGATTTTGGTCATACGTTTTTATTTCAAATAGAATCATTTGAACATTGATAATCTCAAAGTTTTATCTGTCAGTTCAGATTTAATCAATCTTGTCTCAATTGCACATGGTTCTAAATTACTTACACTTGAGCATTTAGAAACAGCTTACATTTATTCTCGAGTCACAATTGGTTTATTCGAGATCTTTATTAGTTATTATCTTACTAAACAATCTCTCCATTTATCCAATATTCATAAATATTTGCAGAAAATTATACATTTTATTAGAAAATCGACAAAAAATATTTGTTGATAAAAGAAAAAATAGTTTTTGATTGCCAGTCCAAAATCAATTTATAAACCATAAAATCGTTTACATTTTTTTCGACTACTTTTATGAAATCATGGGAAAGTTTTGTGAAAAATAGTATAGTGTCTAATTAAATCAACCCTGTATTGCGCGCAAATCATGTTACATTAAAATGAAATACGGGTTCTATTTACAGTGGATATGAGGCGGTTGGTGCACGATAAGGAGCAGCTGGAGTCAGAGGCGCTTAGCTTGCGCGCCGAGCTGCAGCAGCTGCAGACACTTTGCCACAACCAAAAGTCGGAGCTGCAGAGCTTGCAGCTGCTAGTCAGTGGTAAGTGGACAGGTCTATAAGATTTCATTACAGACGAAAGTCTGTCGCTGGAAATAATTTCACAAGTAATTTGTGACATTAAATTTTAGTGTCGTTTTGTCATTATGGATGGAAAAGCTCAGGTTTTTATGGATTCGGTAAAGAATCTTGCCGCTGGTTTCAGTCCTACTTTCACGGTCGCTTACAGAGAGTCAAATGTCATAAGGATGGAGTTGCTGATCTTTCCGGAGAACTTAGTGTTAATAGGGGAGTAATACAGGGCTCAGTACTGGGACCCACTCTGTATGCCATTTACACTGCAAATGTTGTTGATGTGATCACTCATTCACGTCTCCACTTGTACGCTGATGATAGTCAGCTCTATATCCACGCTTCGCCTACAATCAATGAGGTTTCAGTCGCGGTAATTAATTTAAATGCTGATCTCGAACTATTGCCGATTGGTCACATAATCATGGTCTTGTACTTAATCCAACTAAAAGCGTTACGATCACACTGGGGACTAAGTCACAGGTTCGGTTAATTAACCAATGTAAACCACCGACACTGATACGTAATATTCCTGTCCCATACGAGGATTGTGTGACAAATCTTGGACTCGTATTGGATGAACAATTAAAATTGAACATGTTCAGAACAAGGTCGGCAGATGCTTTGGCACGCTTAATGTAATCTATAAGATAAGGCAATTTCTAACACATAATGTTCGCCTTTTGTTGTGTAACTCTTTGGTCTTATCTCAGCTGAATTATTGTGATTTGGTATTCACTCCTTGTATCTACAAGAGAACCATTAAAAGTATACAGAGAGTCCAAAACGCTTGCATGCGTTTCTGCTTTCAAATACCTAGAAGGGACAGAATTACGCCTCATTTGGTGAACAGAAAAATATTAAATATGTCAAATAATGGGCCCGATTCTGGCGTGCCAACTTATCTCTAAACCTAACTAAAATTAGACATAGAACTGTCAAATTCAATTTGGTATTCTGCAGTGACAGTCTATTTCTAAATTTAAAAACTGACGTCGCTAAGTTACTCAATTTAGATTTAGGCGCTGATTTGGTATTCTGAAACGCATTCTAAATGTCAAATTTTCTCTAAAATTGGAAATGTCACGCTAAATTTAGGAAGGATCTACGGAGGTCATCGCTAATTTAAGTGGGTACTTTGGTGAGCGTATCTGATAAAACTTTTCGATATTTTGAATTTTTTTTTGCAAAAAATGGATGACGAAATTGTTGTACTAGCTCTTTTGGAATCTTTAAAAAGGTAAATATAAGGTACATTCGTACGTACAATCTATAGAAATAAATAAAATCGAAGTTTTTGTAATGTTAAAATAATAGGTTATAATAACTTTAATGCTACGAATAAGTTATATGTATATCGGGTAGCAATAACAAAGGTCCAAAAAATTAAAAATGCTTGTCTCCGAAAACCGATTTCCTAAGTAGATAGCTAAATAAATAAGGTTCCATAATTATTAATAATCTCAAATCAATAAAAATTATAATGAAGTGAAAATTAAAGAATTAAAAACTAATTATAACTAATAACAGTTTAACCTGGTTTAACCTTTGTAATGTTTGTCTTTTAGCTTTGACCGAGAGATGATGAAATAAAACTACTGAGTACCCTTTGAGCGTATCCGGCAGCCATCATAAGAGAGAGAGCGCGTTCCGTTACATTTTGTTCACATAGATAAAGATTGCGATCAGGCAATTACACTACATCCCCTCTCTTAAGATGTATACCAAACAAATATTTATTAAATAAGTAAATAAACAATGAAGTTTGAATTATTTCTAAGTAACATAATCACGTAAATAACCAGTTTTTTCTTCTGCCTTACTGGACGAGTACTACTGTTAACCATTTTCATTTAAATCAGAATCTTGATTTAAATTAGATACACCATCTTGGTTGCCATCATGAATTAGATTATCATTAGAATTTTCCATTACATTTTGCTGTTGATTAATTCTAACATCAGATGCATCACAACATAGACTAAAATAACTATTGAATCTTTCAAGATTATAATTATTTATTGCATATGGAGCTGGAATTAAATGCCATCTGTTACGTCTATAATCACCTCTATTAGTTGATATTAAATAAGACCTATAAGGTAACACTTTTATAATTTTGCCATAGCATCTTATATCAATTACCCATACCCTTTCCCCTACATTTAGATCAGACAGATGTTTAGATCTATGACGTTTATTATATAATAAACTTGTTTTTGTTTTATATTATTGTCTTTAAGCCGTACATTTTCACAATCTTTTTTCTCTAATTTAAATGTTATAATTGGTAGGTGGGACCTTAACTTTCTGCCCATTAGTAGTTCAGCTGGGGAATATCCATTTTCTAAAGGTGTTGTCCTATATGCCAGTAAGGCCTTATCTAATTGTCCCACATTTTTTTTAATCAACATTTTAGCTATCTTTACTGCATTTTCTGCCAAACCATTAGATTGGCTATAATACGGTGAACTTGTTATGTGTAAAACTTGTATTCAATTGAAAATTTCTTAAAAGCATTTTTAAATTGAGGCCCATTGTCTGATCTAAATGTTTCACAAATGCCGTATCTAGAAAATAATTCTTTTATTTTACCTATTATTGCAGTTTCTGTTAATGATGGCAGTTCAAAAATTTCAAAAAATTTTGAAAAATAATCAGTTACAATAAGATACCATTTCTTATAAAAAAACAAATCAGCGGCAATTATTTGCCAAGGTCTTGTGGCTGGTGACTTTTCCTTGCAAAACGTATTCACCGGATTAGATTTATGTTCTACACAGTCTGGACAATTCTTTATTAAATTTTCTATCTGAGTACTTAGCCCCAACCACCAGACCGCCATTTGGGCTCTACGTCTACACTTAACTATTCCTTGATGACCCATATGAATTTGGTTCAATACTTCTTTTTGAATACTAGATGGTATTACAATCCTTGATCCTTTTAATAACAATTCATTGCATATCTTCTTCAAAATCGGTCCCTCACTACTGAGGATCGTGACTCCGTTTTATACCATCAACTAGGCGTCTCCATTGGTCTCGTTCTGTAGCTTGGTGGAGCGCGTCGGAGACAGGTATTTGCAGCTCTTCCACTATTTGGTCCGACCATCGTTTGGGACTTCTACCTCTAGGTCTTTTGCCTTCTATTTTACCAGTCACCACAAGACGTTCCAGGTTGCTGGTATCTCTGCGTGCAACATGGCCAAAATACCGCACTATTCGTTGTAGGCAGATTGTGGATAGACGTGGTATATTTTCTATCTGTAGCTGTTTCAGAATAGACAAGTTGGTACGGTGGGCCGTCCATGGTATTTGCAGCATGCGACGCCAGCACCACATCTCAAACGCGTCGATTCTTTGCCTATCTGCGGCTTTGAAAGTCCACGTCTCAGCACTGTACAGAGCAATGGAGAAGACGAGGGTGCGGACCAGGTGTACTTTAGTCCGATGGGTTATGTTACGGTCTCTCCAGATTTTACTCAGCTGAGTCATTGCAGATTTTGCCATGCCAATCCGTCTCCGAATTTCAGGTTCACTACTCCCTTTGTTTGGTGACCAGTGAGCCAAGATATTGGAATTGAGTCACTGTTTCGTAGTCATGTAGGAGACTAGTGATATTCATAGCTGCAAACCGGTCTATGACCATAAGCTTGGTCTTGGATCTATTGATGGTAAGTCCCATTTCCATGCTGATGGTTT
The DNA here is from genome assembly GCA_036419045.1 of Scirpophaga incertulas. Taxonomy (NCBI): domain Eukaryota; kingdom Metazoa; phylum Arthropoda; class Insecta; order Lepidoptera; family Crambidae; genus Scirpophaga; species Scirpophaga incertulas. The sequence continues at coordinate 19,237 of JAYEAL010000499.1, forward strand.
CCAGTTTATGGAGCAACTCCGCCATTTCAGTTTCCGTTGATGTGAAAAGTGTGGTGTCATCTGCGTATCTAAGGTTAGATATTTTCACTCCGCCAATCTTTATACCACCCTTCCAATCCTCTAGAGTTTGTCGCATTATGTATTCTCCGTAAATGTTAAAAAGGATCGGAGAGATCACGCATCCTGGCGAAGACCCTTGCGGAATTTGAAATGGCTAGATGTTCGATCTCCTACAGTCACAGTGCCGTATCCCGACTCATATAGCCTGCGAATTAGCATGACGAGGTGGGCTGGTACACCTGTGTTGGCTAGAATTTCCCAAAGTTTTTCCCACTTAACGCAGTCGAAAGCCTTTTGATAATCCAAAAACACACGAAGGCTGGGGTATTGTATTCGTAGCACTTTTCTGTTATGAGCCGGAGGTTTAGAATTTGCTCCCTGGTGCCTCTCCCTTTCACAAATCCAGCTTGTTCTTGGGGTATTTGCCAGTCGAGGTAAGATCTTAGTCTCGCGTTAATGATGTGGAGTAGAATTTTACTGGCATGCGATATCAGGGCAATCGTTCTGTAGTTATTACAGTTCCGTACAGAGCCTTTTTTGTGAAGAGGGAGAATAGACGAGTGTACCCAGTCAGTTGGCCAATCTCCGGTCTGCCATATCTTATTGCAAATGTTGAGAAGACATGTTATACCATTTGGGCCCAATCCTTTCAGCACTTCCGATGTCATTCTGTCAGGTCCTGGAGCTTTATTGTTCTTCAGCTTCCGAATCGCTGCTTCAATTTCTGACCGGAGTATGCAGGGTTCTTCCTCCCCCACGACTACGGTTAATGGAGTTGATTGGGTTTGAGACATCTGGTCTTGATATAGCTCCTCGCAATATTCCCTCCATCTATCGACTATTTTCGAAACTTCGTGTATAGGGTTCCCGTCTTTGTCCTCTATAACCCAAGAAGAAGGTTTAAATTTCCGCGTTATTTGTCTGACCTTGCGGAAGAGATCAGCAGTTTGATATTTTTTCCGCGTGACGTTCAATTTCAGTACAGATATTTTCTAGAAATTGATTTTTGTCTCTTCTGCATTGTCTTTGAATTATTTTGGAGAGCTGAGAATATTCTTCTTTAAAGTTTTGATCTTACGCCACATTTAAGCTCCTTACGTGCTCTAATATTAGTCCAAACCTCTTCTGACATCCAGTCTTTTTTGTCCATGGGTTTTATGTTCATAAGGTTAAGCGTATCAACGATTTTCTGTCTTAACTGATGCCACTGCTCTTCCGGGCTCGTTTGTGCCACTTTAGAGACTATTTCTGCTAGAGCTGGCTCCGTGTGTTTGGAAGAAATCATACTCCAGTGCTGAAAGCCTTTTTAAGGGTTTTACTTTCTTGCCGCATGATTTTAGACGTACTCGTATGTCTGCCACAAGCAGTTGATGGTCAGAGCCACAATCCGCACCCGGGTAAGTTCTAGTGTTTGTTACAGCTGACTTCCATTTCTTTTGCGATCGTGATGTAGCTATCTGGTTTCGAAACGGTCACCAGGAGAAGACCATGTGTATAATCTTCGCTTGTGGTGCTTAAAACAGGTGTTAGTTATGGTCAGATTATTGCTTACACAGAAGTCGATGAGCATTTCACCTCTTTCATTTCTAATACCGAGCCGTATTACCGAGTATGTGGCGTATGTGTCGTCTTGTTCAGTGCTCCCATCTTTGCATTCCAGTCTCCCTGTATGATCAAAATCTCTCGTTTTGCAGATGCCTTCTATAGTGGTTTGTAAGATTCCATAGAAATTGTCTATGTCTTCTTTCGTTGACTGGGCGTGGGCGAGTAGACTTGAATGATGTTTAATGGTAGAGGGGTACAGTTGATTCGTTGGTCATTATTCTGTCGTTAATGGGGTGGTAGCCGGTAACGAAATCACGCAGTTTGTGGACACCAGATACCTGTACCGTTTTCTACTTTCGGTTTCATGACCGGAGAAAAACATTATTGTTGCCATTCGATGTTGTAAAATGGCCTTGTCCTTCATGTTTTCTACAATCATTGCATATACTGAAATCAAATCTAAATTGAAAATAGTGATATAAGTCTACATGTATTTCACTTTTCTTCGGCCAACCTTCAATACAATATGTTTTTAAAATTCCACAAATATGATCATTATCCTGTGCATGTTTTATTTTTTGCAGATATATGTCACTAATTGGTAAATTTTTTAAGATAAAATTAACATATAAATCACAATCAGCAGGTAAATTATCAGCAGATTCCGTGTGTGTACTAGTAAGAGGTGCTCTTCATAAAGAGTCTGGTAAGATATGATCTTTACCCGGAATATAATTAATGTCATAGTTAAATCTCATCAACCTAATTCTAAACCTTTGCAATCGTGGAGTTAAATCATCTAAATGTTTAGTTTGTAAAACTTGTAGTAAAGGCTTGTGATCAGTTTCGAAAACAACCTTCAATCCTGCTATATATTCATGAAATTTTTCTGCAGCCCAGGTTATTGCCAATGCTTCTTTTTCTATTTGTGAATATCTCCTTTCAGTCTCATTCATTGACCTCGATATGTATGCCACAATTTCCCTTTTACTATTGTCCTTATCTAGCTGCATAAGGCAACCACCTAAACCATATGAACTAGCATCCGCACTAACTATGAGCTGTTTATTAGGGTCAAAGTAAGCCAACACTGGTGTGTTACACAAAAGCTGTTTGACAGAAGAGAATGCAAGCTCCTGGTCAGGACCCCATAAAAAGGATACATCCTTCCTAAGTAAATTATTTAATGGTTCCAAACAAGTTGCTTTTTCTTTCAAGTGCCTTGATGCAAAATTAACTATACCTAGAAATCTTTGAAGCTCAACTTTATTTACTGGTTTTGGAAACTTTTCTATTGCTCTTACTCTATCTAAATCTACAGAGATACCCTCAGCAGATAAAATAAACCCTAAAAATTTGATTTTCTGAACTCCAATAATACATTTTTCTCTATTAATAGTCAAACCTGCTTTTGATAAACGTGTCAAAACTTCCCTTAAACACTTATCATGACCTTCAATTGTATTATGAAAAATAAGGACATCGTCAACATGATATGACATCAAGGTCTTGAAGGATTTTTGCAAACTTAGAGACAAAAAAATTCTGTTGAACAATTCAAACCAAATGGTAACCTTTTATATTTAAATCTGCCGAAGGGGCAAATAAATGTTGTTAGCAATTGGCTTTTCTCATCAAGAACTAGTTGGTGAAAACTTTTTGTAATGTCGATTTTTGAGAAATATTTAGCACCTTTGATTTTAGCCAGCGTATATTCTATTTTTGGAACAGGGAAATAAGGCCTTAATACACTTTTATTCAATTGAGTGTAATCAATACATAATCTAATCTCCTTTTCATTTTTTTGTACCACAACAATAGGAGATACCCATTCAGTTACCTGCTCTACTGGTTCAATAATATCCAAGCTCTGCAGCCTTTTCAATTCATCTTCTAATTTAGGTAATAAACCAATAGGAACAACTCTTGGCGACGATTGGACAAAAGGTTTAGCATTAGGTTTCAACTTGATTGAGATTACATCCTTAAATTGACCCAGCTCCTGTAAAAGTGATGGAAATTCTTCATGAATAACAACAGAACTCAGAGTTTGAGCAGTTACTTGTTTCAAGTTTACTGTTAAAATATTAAGGTGTTGACTTGCTTGCCTACTTAGAATCGGTTTACTAATTGACTTTATAACATACGCTTTAGTTCTCAAATATTTACCTTTATAAGCTAAGGTCATGTATAAATAACCTAAAATATTAAGATTTCTACCATCTGCAACTCTTACATTTAAATCAGTAGGACTTAATTTATTCAAAAATTTTTCTGGTATAAATGACAAGGGAATACAAACAATATCAGCACCAGAGTCAATTAAGAATCTACCTTTTTTATTAAATTCTTTTATGTCTATGTCACAGAACCATGCACTATCTTTCTCAATTCCATTATCACAGATTGACCATAAAAACATATTACCTGTTGTTTCTTCTACTACCTTTAAGTTTTTTGTTCTTCGACAGACTTTAGAATAATGTCCTTTTGTGTTACAATTAAAACATACAATATTCCGAGCTGGACACGAGGACCTCTGATGGAAATTGTATCCACAGTACGTGCAATTCGTATTTGGTCTTGAATCAAATTGTTTATTGTATTCTTTATTGAATGATTTTTTGTATACCATGTTAACATCCCTTTCTTGATTATATAATTCTTTAGTTTGACATTTTTGTATTTCCCATTCTCTCATTAATTGGAGTGTTTGTTGTAATGTTAGACTACTTTTTAACTGTAGCTTTTCTGACAGGCTGCTGTCTAATATTCCAGCAACTAATTTATCACGCAGTATTTCATCTTTTGTTATGTTCTCAAAATCGCAATATTGCAACATTTGGAAAATATTTTTTATATAATCATCCATTGACTCACCTTCTAGTTGAATTCGTCTATTAAATTTAGCCCTCAAATATATTAAATTTTTTCGTGGATTGAAATATTCATTTAACTTTTTTATCAACTCGCTGTAATTATCGGTTTTACCAATTAAGTTAAGTATTTCCAGGCTTTGTTCCCCCATACAATAAAGAATGAGGTTGCATTTTTCTTTATCACTTTTAGTTCCCGTCAAAAGAAGATATTGTTCGAATCGCATAAGCCATCTGGGCCATGAGGCAATGTCATGAAAATTAAATTCACTTGGCGGATTTATTGCCATTTTTTGAGGAATTGCTAACTGCGCCACTGGCAGATTTCTCGAAGTATTTTCCATCGATTCCGACGTTGACATGCTTATGAATGTTTACCATTGAGATTTATCGAAAATAACCACCGCTGCCACCATGTAATGTTTGTCTTTTAGCTTTGACCGAGAGATGATGAAATAAAACTACTGAGTAGTGAGTACCCTTTGAGCGTATCCGGCAGCCATCATAAGAGAGAGAGCGCGTTCCGTTACATTTTTTGTTCACATAGATAAAGATGCGATCAGGCAATTACACTACAACCTTAGGAATTAAATTAAAAATAGAGAGCCAAGGTTAGGTAAACAAAAAACATTGATGTTGATGCTTTTTTTTTTTCTTTTTTTTTAAACTTCGCTCGTATCGAGCAGGCAAAGAGCAGAGCCCATACAGCCTATTCCGTGGTAAATCTTTATCTTCTTTATTCTTTGCTTTCCTATTTCTTTATTTTTTCTGCGTTTTTATAATTCCGAGACAGTGTGGGTTATAAATGTAAAAAGATGTGGATATGATTTGATGTTGATGCCACAGATTAGAGTGGTTTTGTTGATGCTCTTCATTCGTCGTTGTAAAGACAGGCAAAGTTTACTACTATTCTATCCACGGAACATAAAAAACAGAATTCTATCTGTCATCCCATTTGGACCTCTTTCACCGCTTAACATTAGGCGGGAAGAGGTCATCTGCCGATCTTCGCATAAAAAAAAGATCTCGATAGTACGGACAGACAGTCATAAGGAAATAGGAGCGTACCTGTGGAAAATATGTAATTGGGCTAGACCCGTTTATTTAACAAGATAAATAAATAAATAAGGGTACAGGCTCGGACTCATCAACCTAAAACTGTCAAATTTCCACAACAAAATTTCCACCCTATGTCCAAGGTCTCCGAGTTCAATATCAATTGTAATATTTTGACAGATTTGTATAGGTTGATGAGTCCGAGACTGTACAAGCTACCTTTGGTGAGTTAAGCGGTGAAAGAGACCCAAACGGGATGATAGAATATTATAATATATAATATACTAGCTTTCCGACCGCGGCTTCGCCCGCGTTTTATTCGATTTTCCCACAGGAAAGAGATGTCTCCCTCAGTAAAACATCACAATTTCGTTTCCCGTGTCTTAAAACCTCCCCATACCAAATTACAGCATAAATGATTCGGCTGTTGCTATCGCGTTTTCCCACGAGAAAGAGGTATTTTACCGCATTAAAACGTATTCTATGTCCATTTCCGGGGTTCAAACTATATGCGTACCAAATTTTATCAAAGTCAAAGTCTAAGTCAAAATAATTTATTCAATTTAAACCTTTACAGGTACTTATTGACGTCACAAGAATAATAATATTAATAAAACTACAATAAATTTAAAATAGAAAAGACAATAAATTATTAATTAATTCCTTAATCGCACTTGTACATGCGTCCATCTTCCAAATCAAGTTTTAGAATATTAGATACACAACATTAAAATTATAATTTCAAAGTCAAAGTCAAAGTCAAAATAATTTATTCAATTTAAACCTTTACAGGTACTTATTGACGTCACAAGAATAATAATATTAATAAAACTACAATAAATTTAAAATAGAAAAGACAATAAATTATTAATTATTTCCTTAATCGCACTTGTACATGCGTCCATCTTCCAAATCAAGTTTTAGAATATTAGATACACAACATTAAAATTATAATTTCTATGAGCTATCCCACGAGGAGCAGGTAAGAGTCACATCCAAACTGATTTATCATTTAAATAATCTTTAACAGTGTAGTACCCCTTTTTAAGAAGACTATTTTTAATGCGAGTCTTAAACTTATTTATTGGTAATTCTATAATACTCTTTGGTAATTTGTTGTAGTATTGTATACTTTGCCCTACAAATGATGCAGTAATTTTTCGTAGCCTAGTTTGTGGTACAACAAGTTTGTCTTTGTTACGTGTGTTTAGCTTATGTATATCACTTCGTTTAGTATATGTATTGATATTATTATGAACATAGACAAGGCAATTAAAAATATATTGCGAGGCGGTAGTCAGTATACCAATATCTTTAAATCTCTCTCTAAGAGAAGTTCGAGAGCTTAATTTGTAAATAGCGCGGACAGCTCGTTTTTGTAAAATAAAAATAGTTTCTATGTCAGCTGCAGTGCCCCATAAGAGTATGCAATATGACATTAAATTGTGAAAATAACTGAAATAAACTGATCTGGCAGTATCAATATCTGTTAATTGTCTGATTTTCTGTACAGCATATGCGGCTGAGGCAAGTTTACTGGCTAAGACTGAGATGTGGGGGCCCCATTGTAACTTTGAGTCAATCGTAACACCGAGGAAGACAGCTGAGTCCACCACTTGTAATTTTTCTTTGTCGAGTATGATTGTCGTGTCAACTAATTTTACATTTGGAAGGGTAAACAAAATACATTTTGTTTTCTTTGCGTTTAGTTGAAGGTTATTTTTACTAAACCATTTTAATACTTCTGCCAAAGCGATGTTTATATCATCGAAGTTAGTTTTTTTTCTATCCACATTAAATATTAAGGAAGTATCGTCAGCAAACAACACAATATCACATAATTTTTCGGCAAAAAAGGGCAGATCATTTATATATAATATGAAAAGCAGAGGGCCCAAAATCGAACCCTGCGGAACTCCCATTTTTAGTTGCGATCCAGACGATTGTACTCCATTAATTTCTACCGTTTGTGTTCTAGCATTAAGGTATGAATTTAGTAATTTTAAAGCAGGGCCCCGAACTCCATAGTGATTTAATTTCAGAGACAAAGTCTGGTGATCAACGCAGTCAAATGCCTTTGATAAGTCGCAAAATATACCAAGTGCATTCTGAGACTTTTCCCAAGAATCAAAAACGTGCCTCATAAGCGCAGCGCCAGCATCAGCAGTGGAATGACCCTTCATAAAGCCGTATTGCTTCTTATGTAGTATATTATATTTCTGAACATGAATTATTAATTGATTGTGTATAATTTTTTCAAAAATCTTACTTAAAGACGGCAATATAGAAATTGGTCTATAATTACCAATATCCTCTTTATTACCAGACTTAAACAAAGGTACAATCTTAGTGTACTTCATAAGGTCAGGAAAAATACCCTGATCGATGCAAATATTAAAAATGTCGGCCATATAGGGTGCGATATTTTCCACAATGGATTTAATCGTTTTTACAGATATCCCCCATAAGTCATTTGTATTCTTGACTTTAATCAATTTAAATGCCTTTACAATGTCTATTGCATTTATGTACTCAAATGAAAAAGCTGCGCTGCACTCCGGCACATGTTCAACCAATAAGGAAGCTGCAGAATTTGGCGACCCGTTTAGTCCAGCACTTATAGTTGTTGGTATTTTGGAGAAAAAATCTTCAAAAGCATTTGCCACCTTGTCATCATCCCTAATAATAATATCATTAACAGTAATGGCAATGCTATTATCTCTCTTCTTAGATTTCCCTGCTTCCTGGTTGATAATATTCCACGTCGTTTTAATCTTATTGTTAGATTTCAAAATCGGTTAAGTAGTTTCCAAATTACACCAGAAATGGTTTGGCTGTTGCTATCGCGTTTTCCCATGGGAAAGAGATATTTCACCGCGGTAAAAAGTATCTACCATATTTCATCAAAATCGGTTCAGTAGTTTTGGCGTGAAAGACGGACAGACAGACAGACAGCCATCAGACAGACAGAGAGACAGAGTTACTTTCGCATTATAAATGCGATATATATATTAGTATGGATAAAAAAAATATTTTAAAACCCCCTTCTAAAGTGGAAACACCAAGGAGCTATTAATTATAACAAGGAGCTATACATTTCCAAATAAAAATTATGATAACTTTATACTGTTTTAAGTAATTAATTATATAATAAAACATTAATAAATAATGAATAAAGGCACTAAAGTAAGTCAAAATGGTCAAAACCACCCTAAAAACATATTTATAACAGTTTTATAGAAAACCGGTAAATTCCGGTAAAATAATTCTATATAATCTGTGAATTCAATTTAGATGCCTGTTTATAGATGTCAACTGTGTTTTAAATTTAGTTAGCACGTAATTTCAGAATACCAAATTCTCTAAAACTAAATTAAAATTCGTTCTCTAATTTTAAGTTTAGGTTTAGAGAGTGTACCGTCAGAATCGCTCCCATGTGTCACTAAAGTATGCATGTTTCTTGCACGAATTGCTCGAATGGGACACCATATATTTGCGCAATAAATTAATAGTTACGTCTTGGTCCATCAATGCTCAGAGATAGAGGTTGCCAATTGTCCCTTTCCATCATAAAACTATTCTCTACCAGGGGTCCTTTAAGTATGCTGCTGCCAAAATATGGAATAACTTGCCACCACCCATTCGAATGGATTCATTTTCGCTACAGTCTTTTCGAAAGAAATGTCGTGAATGGCTACTTATGCGGCAATCCCTGGTAGTAATATAGCATGGATGGACTGATGGAGTGCCTATTTTATTTTATTTTTTATTATTAGTATTTACTCAGTTTTTATTTTTCCTTTTCGGTAATATTTGGTTTTGTACCTCTAACACTGCTTTTAAAAATAAATTGTAAAAGGTTGCGACAGAATAGCAGAGGTTGTCGCTAGTCGGCAACTACTGAGTTGTAAACCATTTTGTCTTTACGATAATAATAATAAAACCACAATGTTAAAAATCAAAATAATGTAACTTTGTTAAGACAAATAAATTGATTTATTATTATTATTATTATTGATTTATTTTCGGAAAATCAACATCTGTCATAAATAGGAGTCTTCTCAAAAACGTTTTACAATGAATGACACATCTTCATACTGCGCGACGATAACGTTGTTTAGCGTTTTACAAGATTAGTAAATGAAACGGATACTACGGGACGGAAAGAGATAGCTTTACATTTCGCGACTCCATTCTCTCGCTATTGATACGCAACTATATGAAATTACACCAATTGGCCGAATTTAAACGTCACAGTTTCGACGTGCGACATCTACATATTGTTTATATAACATCATTGCATCTTAGAGAATATATTGAAATCCAATTAAGCACTTAGTACGTAGACGCGCATTCTTTCTTTAACTATAAATATAAATAAAACAAGTGAAACAGTATCAAAGTGAATAATTAGGGTAAATTGAAAGAAGATTAGCGTGTCGCCATTTCAATAAAAAATCAACTGCAGACCTGTGTGTAACGCCTTAGTTTCGATATTGATATTCGGGTGGGAAGATTTGACAGGCCTGGGTTCGTTCCTGCCATACCGTCCGTACCGTGTTTGCCGTCTGACGAATTTGATATTGAATGAAAGACGTAGTAAGGCAACCTGCATAGATCTGTGAAGAAATTGAAAAGAGAGTGTGAAGTTGACTAAACCGCTGGGTCGGCGTAGTTGACAGCCCTTATGTAGGGATGCCTCCTGCCCCTTAGTAGCGACGTACTTATATGAGATGTGGTGATGGAAAAAAATATTGAAATACTATTAAACAACTCATTATTTATCTTTAGCTTTGTTGTAATAGTGTTAGATAAATCGATGTTAATTTGCCTAGAGGGTGTTTTGAAAACTATCGTTTTCATGCAAAACATGCATTTAAGGGGGAAATTAGAAAACGTCAATACATACACATATTTTTTTTAAGAGGAGAAATGCACCTTATGCACCGTGACACCGCGCTGGCTAGGCGCGGCCGTGTGGGGTGCTCTCCGGTCTGACAGGACCGGCCTACCCACTAAACCCCCCCTGAGTTCTCTAGGCCCATGCGGGGCACATGGCGGGGTGCGCTTGCGCGATTCTACCGCCATAAATACATACACATATACAAAATTGTCCATCCATACATTTGTTCAAGCGTCAGATTAAGAGTAAATAGCTCTTAACCTTTTGCAAAACAACTCAGAACTTTTCTCATATCAAGTAATTTATTTTTATTATCTTTCAATTATTCCATTTATTTAATTGTGTATTACATGTATTGTTTTTATGTCTTTTATTACACTGTGTATATACCACATTGTAATTAAATATTTAGATTATAATATATAGTTTTCAATACACTTTAGTGTCGCCTCACAATCCTAATACTTACACTGCCATGGGTTGACTGGAAGAAATCTCTGTTAGAGATAAATCCACCAATTCTACATCTAATTTAGTTTTATGTTGTTTCTAATTTTTTATACAATAAAGTGTATATAAATAAATGGTACTAATATGCAAGGGTTAAATTTAACCTATTATCTATTAGTTAAGCTCGAAGAGAGTTTTTAAAAAAGTATACGATTTAAGGAGCTTACGATTGCTCCAGAAGCAATTATTAACATATTTTTTACCGTGGGAGAGCCATGCTTCGGCACGGATTGGGCCGGCTCGACCGGAGTGATACCACGGCCTCATAGAAAACCGGCGTTAAATAGCGTTGTGTTTCGCCGAGTGAGTGAGGGTACCGGAGGCCCAACCCCCCCTTCTCCCCTTATTCCCTTTTAAAAGGCCGACAACGCATCTGTGGCTCCTCTGGTGTTGGTGGGTGTCCAGGTTTTACCATGCTTTAAGCGATCATAGTAGGCCTACAGATCAGATGCCTCAGCGCTTTTCTTGCATTCATATCTTATTATTGCACATTATAATTGCATTTATGGGCTATTTATGAAGTTACATAAAAAAAAAACAATATTATTCCTTTGACAGCTCAACATTCAAATCAATGAAAAAACATGCAATTGGGTCCTAACAAGCAGACGTGAAATAATAGGATCCTCTAAGGATTCGCTTTGTAATACGAAATCATTGAGTAAAAGTATAGATTAACTTCAACGTCCACTGATAAAGCGTGTGGCAACTGGTTGATAAATAATATAAAAACAGGTCATAAAATCGGTTGAATTTTCCTCGTTCCGCTAGTAACGGTTCAATTTATCTGGTGTGTTGGAAGGGAGTGTTTTGTTTGTTTCATGGTGGCTACGTTTTGTTTGGGATGGGGTGGCGTGCGAAAGGTTGGTGTAGCCCTTTTAATTAGTTACTAATGCAGGGACATGTTTGAATTAAAATAAGTGATGCGTTCCTAGAGTAGGGTATCGGATATATTATTATAATGTAAATAATTTTTATATTATTATTATACATTTATTGATTTCAATATCTTAAGGCTGAGATTTTAGAATATATACATATATAACATATAATATTATGTTATTTTTTATTATTATGATAATTACATTATCTAATCAAATATGTAAAATTATTTTAACGATAATATTTTAAATATTCATTTTTATTGTTATTTGCTGTCATGTAAATCTCTTTTTTGAAAAGAATCTTAATTTGATCCTTGCGTGTCAGTAAACCATATACTTAAAATATAAAAATTTCATACACTCGTTAAGTACTATAAAAATTGCATTAAAATTTAATATTTTCAAATTTCGCGCGTAATTAGACGAAGGCGCCGCACGAGTTGTTACTCTGTAGCGATGACGTCAATACGGCATGTAAATAATAAACAAAGCTCTATGTTTGATGCTATGTATTATTATATTCATAATTTAAAAAGGAGTTATTATCTTTTATATATAAACAACTAATAAAGGAATAATAATAAAAGAGTCATCGATGTTTTAATACTCCTTAACTCGGCAGAACAAAAGTCGGGATTTCCAGCAAATAATTTTTCGACCATTGCATTTATTTTTGGTAAATTCGTACTATCTCCTTTTACAAAACTGCTTTCCATAGTGTGATTCACGTGCGATTTCAATTTACCTTTATTTATAATGTTCTCTTACATTAAAAAAGCAAACTACAAACTTCTATTTTTATTGTTTTGCGGCTTTATACGTACTATGATTCATAATGACATTGACACACATAAGTTTACAGTACCTTATGACGTCACGACATGGCGGCCTATGTTTCGCTCTTGTTTTACGTATAGATTAAAAAAGTGAATACTTTGAAAGTAATTTTTATATTATTTTTGTTACTTTATGTACTTAAACATGATGGTTCCGACTATTTAATGCATAAGCTATCATAGTTATATGATTTTAGATGGTTACGTTCTCACCACACCCGCTGGATTCTGCATTCTGCTGCATGCTGCATACAAAATAACAATATTATTAATTTCATATTTTCCAAAGATAGTTTCAAATCATCACCAAAATTCACCTGTGTAAAAATCACACCTCTGCGAAGATAATCAAATCAAATCAAAATAATCTATTCAACATAGACCTTTACAGGCACTTATTGACGTCAACAAACAAAACAAAAAAAAAACTTTAAAAAAATACAAAAACCTTGTCCGTACGTACGAATAAGGAAAAAAAAATATTGACTCGACACCTGTTCGGAAATTGGCAGAGCCTTCTCTAGAAGAACAGGCAAGAAACTCTGAAGGTCTATTTTTTATCTCCTCTTTTCAATGTTAATAATTATAATAATATAATATAAAAATACAATATAGTATAAGATACAATCAAACCTAATACGATTACAGTCGTATGTATGTTTACATACACATATAAAAATAATACAATATTATAAATAATGTTGTTACCAAACATGGCTCTATGAATAGTGTCCCTATTCCCAAATAGTGTGATCATTTAGATAGTCACTTACTTTATAATAACCTGAGTGACTATCTACTAGATACTATAAATAAAGAGAGACTCATCGAGGAATGTACAATGAGCAACACGTCGAGCTTTACATTTGCGCTACAAAAACGACATTAGAGCTGTTTCTAGGTCTACATGAAAAAGTTTCTGTGTGTATATGGGTCGAAGTGCCTAGATTAATACAACGTAACAATACTTGATTTACAGATATTGCAATAGTATTTGTGTCTCCGCAGAGACCGTGGAAGCGTCGTCTTCTGGCTCAGAGGAGCTGCGGCGGCTGGCGGCCAGGAACCTGGAGCTGGAGCAGCAGCTCAATCTCCTACGGCAGCAGAACCAGGTATTCCATTAATCCTGTTGGTTTGAGTAAAATTAGCTACAAGCTGATCTCTCAAATTGTTTTAGTACTTTTGATTTCCTAATCAATTTTAAAATGTACAACTTCCATATCGGCTGTGACCGCCATTTGCAATTTTATTATGCAATAAAGATTAAATTAATTAATTAATTTGATACTAAAAATTAAAATTATTAAATTAATTGTGCTCAAAGCTGTCACTATTTGATGTGGAGTGAAAACATATATCGCACTAATAATACAATAGTGTATCAACTCAAAACGTCGTGCTTGACATAATACTATAAACACACGCAAAATTTGATTCCTCACGCGTGATCAAGACCGTCGTTCGATTAGCGCAAAAACAGAATAAGGATAAATTAAAAAACTTATGTGATAGTTATTCAATTTGCAACTATTACATGAAGTGAGTAATAAGTTTTTTGTTGTTTCTGAAAAATGTTCGATTTTGAGTTGATACATTATTGTATTATTAGTGCGATATGTATATGAACCAGCGTTGCCAGTTTTTTTTTTTTTTGCCAACTCGAGACTATGGTATTCTTTCAGTGAAAATAGCTGGATACTTAAACGTATATAATCAAAAGTGTTCAAATATTTTTGCTTTTTTATTTGACTTAAAATTACGTTTACGTGACAATAGATAGCAAAAGTAGCCATAGAAAATGTATTTTAACAAAAAAATAATATTTTAAATCAGATTTAGTTTATCGTTAAATTCGTCTTTAGAATAAAAAAATCGGGACGTCCCGCCAAAATCGGGACGTCTGGCAACGCTGATATGAACTGAGAACTGATTTTATTCATATAATATTAAACAAAAAATAGAAAATAGCTTGACGACACGTTTGGCGTAGCGGTCAAGTGATTGACTATTAGGCAACGGGACGCGGGTTCAATTCCCGCACGGGACGGATATTTTGTATGACCTACAAATTTTTGTTCCGTCTAAGTGTTTGTGCATGTGAGATTTCTATATTTGTGACTGCACCCACGACACAGGATAAAAATCCTAGCATGGCGCGACTTAAAACCCAACTTAAAAACAAAAATCATTGTCGAGTTACTGGGTACGAATTATATATCAAATCACAAGTTTGCAAGAACTGTTATTTTGGAGGTTACAGATTCGCCGCGAATCTCGACCAGATTCGCGATTTATAAGCGACTGTAACCATTTCCACAAATAAATGATCAGTTACTTATTTGGTAAGGAATATCTTAAAAAATTGGGACTACATTTTAAATTAAAATGCTACGCTATAGAATTTTCTATAGAGTTTGAAAGTATTTTTTAAAAGATAGAAAAAAACAATGACCTACCTTTCCCAAGTTGCCCTCACCACTTCAGTTCAGTGCGAAAACTTTAACGATTCATGCAAAGTGGCATGTCTTATCTGTAGGGCCAAGTAAGCCACTGTATAGGTGCGCCGTACGCGAATGACTAAGCCACGTTTTCGGGAATCCCTAGCGTGTATTTGCTATAGTATTAAAGTAATAATTTTTTAATTGAATAAATATCTATTAAGATGACAAAATATTAGTAAAATCACATAGATTCTGTTCCTTTTAATACAGACGGGGTTTACGCAGAACACATTAAACTAAATACATTAATTAGTGTATTATGCAGTCTTAATATTAAATAAATTGTGCATTGGAACAAACAACACAAATTATTATAAATTACATATCCCTAGTTATTACTATACTATTATATTTATATCAAAGATCTTTGTATATGTACATGACTAATGTTAATAATAAATAAAATATTATTATTATCTATACTAATATTATAAAGAGGAAAGATTTGTTTGTTTGTTTGTTTGTAATGAATAGGCTCCGAAACTACTGGACCGATTTCAAAAATTCTTTCACCTTTGGAAAGCTACATTATCCCCGAGTAACATAGGCTATTTTTTATCCCGGAAAAATCGACAGATAGAGTGATTCTTGAGCAAGGCTTTGTGGTATTTATTATTTAATTATTTATTAATGGTTTAATTATTATTATCTCGGAAAAACGGATAGTCCCACGGGAAGTGCGATAAAACCTTCGCGCCATAAACCGACTTCTGCGTACATGTAGCCGTGGGCAAAAGCTATGACCCTTAACCCGCTATAGACCCAATCCCGAAATCCACGCAGGCGAAGCCGCGGGCAGAAAGCTAGTATACTATACACAGAAGCTTATAAGTATATATGTTGGTTACTTTGTCACGTAAAAACTACCAATATAAGCTACTCGAAATACTAATACACTATACTAGGCATGAGAAACAGACACGCCTTGTCAAAAATGCATTCTCACGGCGGCCGGATTGTGATCGAAAGTAGATGATACTGTTAAATGGCCAAGTGTTTTTCGGGACCCGTCTAATTTTGGATATATTGTTCTCCTGGTCGAGCTGACCAAAAAATGCGTCGTTAACTTTTTCTAAAAGTTGAATGTTCTGAATGAGCTCGTCAAGGAGAACAACATAGCAAAAAATCTGCGGGTTCTGCCGAAATCCACGATTTTCTAATTCAGACATCAGAGCCCTAGCGGGAAAATGCGTCGTTAACTTTTTTTTGAGACCATTACATTTTTTGCTCAGCTCATATCCAAAATTTAGACATGTGTCCCGAAAAACCACTTGGCCATTTAAACAGTACCATCTACTTTGATGAAATATTTGTATGAGACCCGGACTTACTTTGTATGAGACCCGGACTTACAAAGTACTTACACTTACAAAGAAATATTTCTTACAATTACACCAATTAGCCGAGCCCAAAATAAGTTATGTAAGGCTTGTGTTATGGGATCTAGGGTTTTTGAGAGAAATATATAATGAATGACTAAGATACAAATACTCGCATTCATCACGCAAACATCTGCTCCTACCGGTATTTGAACCCGGGACCTCGGAGATGGCGACATCTTGAAACCGGAATACTTTTCTATGACAAAATACGATATAACGCAGGCGAAGCCACGGATGGAAGGCTAATGTAAATGTGAGTAGTATACAGTCGAACTTACTGTTATCGGCTGCCAAGTCACTTTGCATAGTTATCGCCGCAGCACGTTGACAATAATTAGTGCAAGACGTGAACACGTCTAACCTGAAGTTTATAATACAATTTGCTCGTAACATAAAAACGCGCTCGAAAGGTTTTTTCAAAACATCAAATATGAGGAAACTTTTCTCATATCTGTATTTTAAATTATATTTAAACTAATAGAGTTAAGCATTGATTGTTATTGATAATTGTAGCTTACGAAATATAGTTAAAAGTACTTGTGTTGAATGGCTACAAAATTTAATAACTCAAGTTAACAAATACTATTGCTTATAGTAAACATTTTGCAGTTTATCCAATTTTTTTTTAATGTAGAACTTATGGTACTGCATAGCTTTTACTATCAAGCTACTTAGATTAAAAATAAAGTTACTGCAACGATCCAGATATTTCGAAAGAGAATAATTATGATAGAAAAATTAAGCAAATTTCCTCAAGGAAAAGGTCTATTAATTAAACAATCAATATATTTTTTGTAAGACTTCGAGGATTATTCAAAAATTCGTGCCTAACACATACATATATAAAAAATCGATATATTTTTATGGTGTTTACCCATCCACAAAGTGTGATTTGCGTTATTATTTATTTACTACAAATTATTTACTTCTGATATATTTAATGTATTTAGAATTTCTGTTACATTCCGTATAAAGAGAATTCAGTAGAATTAGCGGGTCCCAAATTCAGTAGAATTTGGGACCCGCAGACAGACACAGGACCTATTTTTTTTTTCAAATAGACCTCTTTACTCTAAGATTTTTATGCAGTTACAAACATAAAATCTCTCGTGCACACGTAAGTCAAAAATCGGAACAAATTTCCGTAGATCATACAAAAACTGTGTTGTTAAAAATCATCTCGTTCCTACGGGAAAATCGGCGAAGGCGCGGGTGGAATGCTAGTGTTTTGTGTAAATGTGAGAAGTGCAGCGCGTTGAGTCGTGTCGTGTCGTGTCGTGTCGTGTCGCGTCGTGTCGCGTCGTGTCGCGTGATGTACGTCACGCTGTCGTCTCTGTGGCAGGAGGCGGCGGTGTCGCTGGCGCCGGCCACGCTGGTGCGCTCGCTGGCGCGCAAGCTCGGGGCCGACGCCGACGACCCACCCCCTAAGAAGGTGACTATTGCTCGTGTCTCACGATATAGCTTGTCATACATTATTAGAGGTCCTGATCTATGAAATTGCGGTTTTTATGCTTGTATTTTAAATTTAAACGCTATACAAAAAATAGATATATTTGCATTACTTTTTCTAGTTTTGATTACAATTAAATCTTCAAATTAGGATCTTAAACTAAAAAGAAATATGTTAGAATTTTGTATATTGACGTGTGTGTAAAACATTCGTAAAGTTTCCTCTCTTGGTTATTAATAAATACATAAAACGTTAGTATGGAATAAAACGAATTCTTTGAAATCTGCATACAAAACAGCAATTTCATACTTTAACGCCTAACAGTATAATATGGATAGGATATTAATTTAGATGAACCAAACTGACAATTTGGTGATAACTGTCAAACTATTTAAATTAATAGAGAGAAGAATCAATCAAATATATCTTTATGTTATAATGTATGCTGCCGTCGGGTTTGGCAAAAGCGCTGGCATTTCGGTGGTGGCGTTATTCTATCATGCGAATACAGTAATTTCCCCAAGTGGTTTATATCGACGTCTAGGGGTCTATGACAACCTAAAACCTACGTCAGCGAAACAAAAATTTGGGGCTCCATGAAATGAAAACGGGGGCCACGATATTGGATCTCAACATACACTGATACATCTTCTAATATAAAAACATACATTATTTACAAAAGTACCAATGAAGAAAAAATACTTATTATTTAATTTTAAGATTGATATTATATATGTTTATTAAATTTTGTAACTTGTAGGAGATAGGCATTCAATATAGGTAGGGGGTCTACCCAAAAACGAAAAACATAAGCAAAGTTTGGGAAACTCTGATTAGATCACCATACAGACACATGCGGCAACTGTCACATCAATCCATAGCTTAAATGGCTCCTTCTGTATCTGGTATCAATATTGTTATGTCATCAACAGTGTGGATGCCAAGAGCAATCTCCGAATGTGGGCAAGTGGTCAAATGAGCAGGCAGACTTGGCGAGTGCTGCCACGCCGCAGAGGACGCCGGCCAAGCAGCGAAATGTTGTGTTTCTGCAAGTGAGTGAGACTTTGGCTAAGTGGAAGGGAGTCGTTATGCCAATATCGTTTCACGTACTGTCATCTAATTTCTCCAATCAAAACCCTTCGCCCATACATTTCTTAACCCTTCCACTTGCTGTTTCCCCACTGGAGAGGAGAAGCTGAGAATCCTCATGGATACCACCGCAATCAAGTACCGATCGAACTCTCTCGATCAGAATGAGCTATCGACTAAACTCAGCCTAGGCCGTTGGCCTTATTGACCCTATGGCTTGACGTGATAAGTCCACTTGCATAAAGTACCATTGCTTGTATAATCGCGGGCCAGATAAAACAACATAAAGAAGGTTATTTGTTAAACTCGCTTTGTCTCACTCGCTCATACTTGTTTCACGGTTGGCAGAGGTCTGAATTTTCCAATTTCTAAGATCTAAACATACTACTCTCTATCTTTATCTACCTTCGTTAATCTGTTCATACATGTTTATCGGTTAAGGGTTCCTGGACAGGGATTGATTATGAATGAGCCTTATAAGCACTTATATAACAAATTTATGCTGCAGCAGTGCCACGGCGTTACTAACTCTATATAGGCTAAGCTTTACTTATTCAATTTTCGGAGGAAGTTTTGGGGTTGTACATAGATTATTCTATACCCAGATCAGATCGCTTCACACTTTACACGAAACCATCTAGAAACTGTCGTTTCCACACATTCCATTGAAGTTCAAATTGTTCGAATCTTCGAAGGAATTGTGTCACTGAATCCTTGTTTCTCTACCCCGCCAGAATGTGGAGGATGACGAGCTTCAATCGATAATACAGCCGCTCAACGCAGAGATATCCGTACTCAAGGACAAACTACGCGAAACCGACTCACAACTACAGGAGGCTCTGGTAAAGTTACATTGTTGGTAACTGCACGTTTTAACCAGGTTTAGTTTACAAGTACCTTTGCTTCGGGAATGTATCCGTGATGACACATTTCTATAGCTAATGAGACTAAGTTCCTCCAGCTTGTAGTATGAATAATTCGACTGACAACGACACATTATTTTAAATTTTGGTACTATTAGACGAGATGCTGGATGAGCAATTTGTTTTTTTTAAGTGCAGTTATATTTTAAGTGATTGTTAAGTAGGGTTTTTTAGCACATTGTCTACACATAGTTTATTTTTTTGTAGAAATGTAAAGCACCGACATCCGACAGCCCTGTAGCGAACGCGCCCGTCGATGATAGCAAACCTGAAGCTGGTGAGATTTTGGTGTCAGCATTCTTTGTTTACTGTTTGTTGGTCGATGTAAACTTTATGAGCGGTCAAATGTGTTCGGCAGAGCCATCGCGGCGCTGCGCCATGTGCGCCAACTACGAGAAGCAGCTCGTCGGCGAGCAGGCGCAGGCGCAGCGCGCCGCCGAGCGCGCCGCCGGGCTCGACGCCGCGCTCAAGCTGGTCAGTTGCGGGCTAAACGTGTGCCATGATGAGATATAATAAAATATTTATGAGAGAAAAGAATTGCGAATGATGAACTTTGGCAGGCCACGGAGGAGCTGGAGGGCGTGCGGTCGGTGCACGACGAGACGGTGCGCGCGTGGGCGGCGCAGCGCGCGGCCGCGGCCGCCGCGCTGGACGAGCTGCGGGACGCGCTGCGGCAGGCGCAGCACGCGCTGCTCGAGCCCGAGCGGGCCGCGCGCGCCGCGCGCGCCTCGCTGGCCGCGCTCGGCGCCGACCGCGCCGCGCTGCAGCGCCGCCTCGACAGGTGCGCCGCGCCGAGCCACTGGTGCTGGTACTGGTGGGCCAGCCTGGGACTGGTAGGATACCTTGGTGCTGGACGAGCTGCGGGACGCGCTGCGGCAGGCGCAGCACGCGCTGCTCGAGCCCGAGCGGGCCGCGCGGGCGCGCGCGCCTCGCTGGCCGCGCTCGGCGCCGACCGCGCCGCGCTGCAGCGCCGCCTCGACAGGTGCGCCGCGCCGAGCCACTGGTGCTGGTACTGGTGGGCCAGCCTGGGACTGGTAGGATACCTTGGTGCTGGACGAGCTGCGGGACGCGCTGCGGCAGGCGCAGCACGCGCTGCTCGAGCCCGAGCGGGCCGCGCGGGCCGCGCGCGCCTCGCTGGCCGCGCTCGGCGCCGACCGCGCCGCGCTGCAGCGCCGCCTCGACAGGTGCGCCGCGCCAAGCCACTGGTGCTGGTACTGGTGGGCCAGCCTGGGACTGGTAGGATACCTTGGTGCTGGACGAGCTGCGGGACGCGCTGCGGCAGGCGCAGCACGCGCTGCTCGAGCCCGAGCGGGCCGCGCGGGCCGCGCGCGCCTCGCTGGCCGCGCTCGGCGCCGACCGCGCCGCGCTGCAGCGCCGCCTCGACAGGTGCGCCGCGCCAAGCCACTGGTGCTGGTACTGGTGGGCCAGCCTGGGACTGGTAGGATACCTTGGTGCTGGACGAGCTGCGGGACGCGCTGCGGCAGGCGCAGCACGCGCTGCTCGAGCCCGAGCGGGCCGCGCGGGCGCGCGCGCCTCGCTGGCCGCGCTCGGCGCCGACCGCGCCGCGCTGCAGCGCCGCCTCGACAGGTGCGCCGCGCCAAGCCACTGGTGCTGGTACTGGTGGGCCAGCCTGGGACTGGTAGGATACCTTGGTGCTGGACGAGCTGCGGGACGCGCTGCGGCAGGCGCAGCACGCGCTGCTCGAGCCCGAGCGGGCCGCGCGGGCCGCGCGCGCCTCGCTGGCCGCGCTCGGCGCCGACCGCGCCGCGCTG
>JAYEAL010000532.1:0-43686 GCA_036419045.1 Scirpophaga incertulas
AGACCAAGTTTGCCTTTGAATAGGATAACTGTGTCATCTGCGTAACAGATTACTTCAGAATCTGGCAAAACCAAATCGTGGATGTCATTCATGTACATAATGAATAATGTGGGGCCAAGTATACTCCCCTGCGGCACACCAAATTTTAATGAACAGATATCACTTTTATGGTTTCCAACCTTGGTTAGTTGCTGCCTGTCAGAAAGATAGCTTTCAAACCACTCAAACGCCAGACCTCTTATTCCAAACCTCTCAAGCTTGCGCAGTAGTATCTTGGATGAAATCGAATCGAATGCCTTCGCCAGGTCCAGAAACACTCCTAGGCAAGTAATACCTCCATCAAGAGTACCAGAGATTAGATCGACCAACAGGGACAACAGGGTATTGCATGCTGTATCTATTTATTCTAAACTGAGGGCTAAACTTATACAGACATAGATATTAAGGTTTGTAATATCGTTATGGCGTATATTTGTTACGATGTATAAACTTGTTCTGTAGCCATATATAGGCAGCGAAATGTAGCACATATATGTAGACATGTATGTCTCCTTCATTTGTTCCACGTCATCACTGCACTGAGTTGCTTCGCACGCATACCCATCTTAACGCAATCCATTCATACAACTAACTACTAAATAAGCTTTAAAAATTTCTATTATCTAAAGGGATATTCATTTAAAATATCCCTTTATATATACATACATATAAAAATCATTATAAGAATCCCTTATTTAAAGGGATTTTTTATAATGATTAAAAAATTATTCATTGCAATAGTTTCTATCGGATAATACTTTTAACATTTCATTGTTTTCTGTTGACATGACATAAAATTATAAATAAACGATATAGTGCAATGTGATTTATTATTTTGTTTTACATACCTACTCTACCTTTATACTTTACCTTTATTTATAATGTAATGAAATGAAGAGAAGAGATAATAATTAACACCTTCACAGTTTCTTGCTTATTCTTCTCTAGGTTTCCCAATTTCCACGGGTACATCCGTAACTTTTTTTCGTTGTACGTAACCGCGTACAAGGCTATGTAGCTCTTGACATCTTTGTGTCCTCTAAAAAAATATATTTGTTTAATGCCAATATATGTTTGTAAAAGTCTATGTTGAATAAAGATTTGATTTGAATTCAAATTCCCCGCAAACCCAATATTTTAGTCTGAATTTAGACTAATAAAATGTACCTGGTTTTTTTTTACTTATTTTATCTGTGAATGATTAAATTCATTCACAGATAAAATTATGTACAATGTTAATTTCATTCATTATTTATACGTTGAGTACTTTAATAGGATATATCGGCTGATCTGTAACACCTAATTATTACCACATTCTAGCAAATAAATAAGAGATCACGTAAAACCTGGAACATATTCTGTCTCTTTTTTTCGAATCGAAATGTATAAAACAAGAGTCTCAAATTTCCGTTCACAAAGATAAATTCATCTTTAGTCTCTCAACTTCCAGGCTACTCGCACGTTCGTTAGGATGGAAGTGATGATGCGTAAAGATATTTTTTGATTAGCATCTTAACGTCTGTGTTGTAAAATATCTGAGTAAAGAAAATGTCTTGATTCCCGGACGACACGTAGATATGGATAGTCTCCTAGGAACTTTTGTTGAAACTACGATGGTTAAGTTACGTGCAATCTTACTGCTCCGCCTAAAAATGCATCCATTATGAACAGATCAACTGTCACTAAACCGGGTCTACAGAAAGAAATTTCTAACAGAATAATATTCAGTACTTTTATCCAAAAATATATTTTCCATTAATGTTTGTGTTAAATAAAATTAACAAATATGTAGCCATCACGGGGGCCCCGCCTCCGTAGACGCAACATTTAACTTCTGCAATTAGTCTAGGACTTAGAGTTATTTGTAATAAATAATACAATATATATGTACACAAACATTAAATAACGTTAGTAAATTTCGTTTAGTAAGTAGTTACACTGACAATTATTTTCAGGATATTATAAATATAATATTTCACTACCACGAAGACGCTGTGTACGTGTTGTCATGCCGGTACAACTACCGCGCCGACCAATGCATGTACGGTGACGCGTGCGCGGATGCTACATCACGTGGCATCTTCATACTCCACGGCAGCCGAAAAGCTTTCCACAATAATAAACAACCGGCTTTTCAGGTAAAATACATTCCAACCAATTCAACTTTAAAATTTGTACAATCTTAAGTATACATGCTTGAATGTTTCCATTGTACATTTAGTATTCTACTTTTTTTTTTCAACCCCCGAAGTTTTCTGGTTGTGGACCATGTCTTGCACCATTTTATTATTTCATTTTGTGTAGTTTATTATTTTGCTTTCATCAACATTTTATTACAACATATAAAAGACTATATATAAAAGGTAAATGAATTCCCTATGAAATAACAAAACGCTTTAGGTATCTGTGGTTTGATGTATCGTATGTGTGTATATCCAAGAAAATCTCCTAGAGACTTCATAAATAAATTCAATATAATTTATATTTGATATAATATCATATGATAAATTAGCCGGTCCAACGTGCAGCCTTCAAAAAACGTTTATGGCGTAATTTATAGCTTTTTACACCAAGGTTCCGCAGTGTTACTAATCTGCCGGTTCATAAATTTAAAGTACTGGTTAAATATTCTTTGAAAATAGCTAATACAAAGTCAACCATATTTTACTATTAATGACGCATATACATAATGTGCGATATTTGAATATTGACCTGCTTTGCATACACATAGTATATATATATACATACACACATATATATGAATATATGTATATATTATATTATATTTTCTAAAATAAATATTATTTTATTAACCTTTAAAATAAACAGATTTCGATATATATATATTATTATTTATTTATTTATATTTAGAGCTATCTACAAAAAATGTATATATAATTAAAAAATATGATCAATCAGTTAAATTAAAAAATCTTTTAGTTTCTCATAATTTCCTATGCATATTATAGTAATGATCACCGAAATCCATATGGAATCTACGTATTTTTACAGGCGGTGTACAGAGCTATCGATGAATATGAAGTGGGAACAAATCCATCGCAAGATTTGATAAAGAAAATGGAAAAATATTTATCTGAATCACCTAATTCAAATTGCGGCAATTTAAAAAAAGCTTTTTTAGAGTTGCCTACAAAAATATTCAATGAATTATATGATATTCCGACAAGATAACACATTGTGACTTTATGCAACTTTACGTTGGAACATACTTTACCAGATGAAATATACAGTCATAAGAAACAAACAGATATAGGTACATTTATTGTCTTAATATTTTTTTTATCTGACACATGGAATACATACTATATGTTTGTCCGTTACGTTTAATAGCGACTCCACATCGATGGATGAGTTCACTCTTTCAGAATGTTCCACATTAAGCTTTACATTTACACTAAAGACATCGATGGTGTTTCAAGAGGCAAAATAATGTTCGAAAGGTCAGACACTAAAGCGCCACTAAGTGGTGCGTACGAATATCGCACAAACCAACTTTCGTCCGACTTATCAATTTAAATATAAAAGGTTAAAAACCCTTTAATATGGAAGTTAACGATACTCTATTTGATATGGTATGCGCGTAGGAAATAGTTAAACTTATTCAAAAGTGTTACCGCAACGAAAATATACTATCAATAGCAAATTCTTAACAATCGGCATATAGTATCGAGATAAGGGTTTCTGTGTGGTGCCGCGGACGCGTCCGTCGATATGTTACAGTAGCAGGTTACAGGTTTCGTGGATACGGGATAATGTGAACCGTGTAATAGTTCGGTAAAAAGGTTTATGGTAAAACCAGAGATGTGCTGTATGTATGGGATTTTATTTAGATCATAAATATAAGCTCAAAATAAAAGCACATCGCAATTAAATATAATCGAGTGTGCTTGAACAAGTGAATGACAATATTAAAAGTGGAGAAAAAAAATCTCAATATATATTGTACGTACATAGTGATATATTGTAAATATATTTTTCTATGTTTTATTATATGTTATTTTTAATATGAAACTGGTTTTTATTTATTTCGCCCACGTAATTTAGCGTTATTTAACATTCAATATTTGAATAACATGATTTGTTAATTTAAATATTTTGTAAGTTGCCATGCTTGTTGATTTTTTTACTAGTCAATAATACAATGACAACAAATTAATAATTATTAGAATCACTGGATGGTGGCAATGCAGGTCCGATCGGTGTGGAGATCCTTAAGAGTGGCTTATGGGCTACTGGGCGTCTATTAGCTGAAATTATGTTTATGAGAATAAGTTTTGCCAAACGACTGCTGGGTATAACCTTACCCAAGAGACTAATTGGTCTCGCTAGCTGTACAACATCGATTAGGAGAAGGATAAATAGATATTTATTTTTCATATGGACTTGACGTCGAGGTTGTCAACAATAGGAGAATTTGTAATAATAGAATACAATTCGAAATAAATCAATCTCAGTAAAGCAGGTACTTTTTTTAGATATTCAAAATTTTTGAATATTTATTAATATATCTTATTTTGAAATCATTCTAGCCGACAAATGATGATTACTGAAGCTAGGCTGTTAAAAGAAGAGACATTGAGTATAGTTAAACATTTATTATCAACATTTAATGTTATTGAAACACATTAAAGTAATAATCGCCTTTATTTTTATTTCGTTTAGCTCGGCCATAAAAATTAATTAAGACATTTGTTTGTCCAGCGATTGTCTACTATATTCACCTTATGGTACGTGGGAATGGCATCTTTTTTAGTAAATAAAATTGTTAAAAATCTGTTTAATTTTCTACAAATTCTACTTATAATTATTTTCATATTAGGTAGTCACCTAATTAATTAAAAAACAACAAAAACTCGTTTATTAACATCCAGTAGCAGTAACCCAACCTTTGACATAATTGAAAACTTTCAATATTTACGCACATAACAATATTTATGCAATCCTTGCAGGCACTTCGAAGCAAATGATGTCTTTATTGTTTTCTACTAGAGCCCAATGTACTTTAACAGAAATAGTAGGGTAAATTGCTAGTATGGGGAATGAATCTTTATAAACGTATTTGGTGCCGGCCTTCAGTGGGCAGGACTCCTTGTCGCCGCTTTCGGAAAAGATTTTGTCGCAAATGGATATGGCGTCGACGCCAACAAAGGGTAGCGGAGCACCGAACACCTCGGCAGTTACGTGGTTCTTCACATCGGGTAAGTCTTTTTCTGTAATTGTTATAAAAAAGAAATAAATATTATATTTTACAGTCGTTGGATGTTTGGAATCTAGAGAAGCTACACAATACTTGTGCATTAACGGTACACCAATTTCAGTGTACGTGTTAAGCTTTATATTTAGTGACATAACAGTTATCCCAAGCTCAGTATGTAACTTTTGTTCATCCGTATTGTGTGTAGGGGCCAATTTATATTTAAGGCATAAAGCACCTTTAATTGTTGGAGCACAACAAATTATTATTAATTAAACTGTCACAGGAACCACATATTGCAGTAAATGGTAATTGATAATACACTATTTTAGATACCAAGGTGAGCCCTTATAAATAGTTAAACATATATCAGTGACGTCGACTGGAATAATAGATCAGCCTAAATCTAAACCTAGCTCACTAGATTACTTGAATTCCTGGTTATTAGTATTTATGTAGGTAAGGATATATATATATATATTTCCTTACCTGGTGTAAAGTTTATTGTAATATGTTGGTTTGTGCCCTTCTTGAGACGACACGGCAGCTTTTTGCATGGCGACAATACGACGTTTTGACTCAGGTTATCGAATGATTGATCTGTAAAGAAAATATACCAGTGTTTGAAATGTGAGCCTTCCTATTAGATTATCACGTGATAGAGGTGTCATCAGGAATATAAATTAACCGATTTCTTATTACTTAGTTACTTATATAAAAGTAAAAATTCCGTAGACTTAGATGACGTCCCCGACCTAATAATGCACGTAAACGAAACCCACGTCTTTTAACGGAATCTCCAACAACTCATAGAACAATACCCAGTACAAATATTGTATTATGCCACTTCTCTCAATCCGGCACTACACTGCGAGTATATGTACCTATGTTATGTACCAGGAAAATTCACTGTTGCTTTATGGTCAGTTCCTGATTAACCCTTAGGCTAATTAGGCTGCAGCCTAGGGCGCGAAGATCGGGGGGCTGACTTGACTCGAATCGGTTCTTTTTAGGCCGACCGTAACACACCTAGCGGGGGCGCGTTCTTACAATTAGCCTAGGGCGGTGAGAACTCTTTATCAGTCGCTGTTTATGGTAGAGTATATACACTTAAGACGATGGATCCCGAAGACGCACCTTGTATGGAGTCTATCTACGGTGTAGCTCCTACCTTCGAAATAGCACCACTAGAAATCCACTCGTCTGCATGGTTCGTCAAAATTCATGTGAAGGACCTACTACAATTCTCGTCTTACCCAAACTAAGTTAAGATCAAGGTGATGCTGTAAAACATCTGTAACTAGCTGTATCCTGCTAATCTATAAGTCTGTCGCAAAAACTCGCACGTAAGTATTTTATAATCAATTTAGTCCTATTAATAAGATTCAATTCTATCCAATTAATAAGAAAATAAATAAATACTGCTTTTATGGTAATAACTAATAGTTTTTTAAATAGGGAAAGAATTAATACCGTCACAAAAATAATACAACGCACACCTAATTATTGTACATAATAATATAATTCTTGTTATGATGAAACATACCCATGTTTTGATATTTTTTTTGTGCAATTAGAATTTTCATTTACTTTTTTTAGGTTACATTTAATAAGTTTGTATGGTGATTAGTTAAATACGACCCTTTTAAATATGCGAAATTCATTTTATGCGTAGTTATTATTAGTGATAAAATGCACATTTTTAAAAAAAATTATTGAATTAGTAAGCAACTTATTATGTATATTGTATTATGTATATTATGTAAACATAGGCAATGTTGCAGTTTCGTTGGCGATCTAGCATTATGAAAAAGGTTAGGTTTTTTTAGAATAAGAACAATTGCATAACTGTTACAATTGGTTTATTACGTAGTTAGAGCAGCAAGCCTATGTTATAAATCGGATGTAGTACAGTGAAAAGTTCACCTATAATTAAATAATTGTTTTAGTAATTCCTATAATGACTATCACGATTTTAAAATTCCTATAAATTCCTACCTTCTCTCTGTCCAAAAATCATGTACAAAAAGAGCCTTACTATACACAATAAGAATATTACGTGTTGCTAAGGGGTCATCCATAAATTACGTCACACGAATTTCGTGAATTTTTGCCCCTCCCCCCGTCCTTGTCACAGCTAGTCACATTTGTGAGACCCCTCCCTTAGTGTGACGTCACATATTTGAAAAATTTACATTTAAAATTATTGAATGATAAAAGCGGTTTCAAGTCGGATATATTTTTATTTTAATAAAAATTAACATTAATTTTTATATTGTTCAAAATCACCTACTATAATCAAGTCAAAGTCAAAGTCAAAGTCAAAATATTTATTTCAAGTAGGCAATTAGATATGCTCTTTTGAATAGTCCAAATTTTTTTTTCCCTACTACCCATTCGGACTTCTTTTAGTTATAGAGAAGAACGGGCGCAAGAAACTCTATAACTTTTACAGAAGCAACGACATTTACAAAAATATATATCGTTACGAAGTCATACAAAAGTCAACTTATAGGTAAAAGTATAATTACAAAGGTTCATGGCAATGCCTGGTGGAACTAAGAAACATTAAGTCCAAGCATTCATGTCTTTTATATAATCAGTAACCGTATAATAGGCTTTGCTAATAAGTACACTTTTAACAATGATTTTAAATTTATTTAGGCTTAATTGTACAATATTGCTTGGAACTTTGTTGTAAAAACGCACACAGTTACCTCTGAATGAATTATTAATTTTATGGAGTCTAGTGTGAGGCAAATGTAATTTATTCTTATTTCTAGTATTGAAGCTATGGACATCACTGTTTTTACTAAATAAATGAATGTTTTTATGGGTATATATTAGATTTTCATAAATATATTGAGACACAACTGTCATTATACCAGTGTCTTTAAATTTATCTCTTAAAGAGTCTTGCATTTTTAGATTATAAATTGCTCGAATGGCCCTCTTCTGCAGCACAAATATAGTTTGAATGTCGGCAGCATTTCCCCACAGCAAAATACCATACGACATTACACTATGAAAGTAACTAAAGTACACCAATCTAGCTGTTTCTACGTCAGTTAATTGGCGTATTCTCAAAACTGCAAATGCTGCAGTGCTGAGCCGTTTTGATAGTTTATCAATATGTGGGCCCCACTGAAGTTTGGAATCGAGAGTAATTCCTAAAAATACTGTGGTGTCCACGAGGTCCACATTTCTATCCTTTATAATTACTTCGGTTTTCACCTGTTTTACATTTGGCAATACAAATTTGATACATTTAGTTTTACTTTCATTTAGAAGCAAGTTATTAACGTTAAACCAGTGGACTACTTTAGAGATTGCATCGTTCACAGTGTCATTAATATTTTGTCTCCGTTTAATTTTGAATATAAGTGATGTATCATCTGCAAAGAGTACAATTTCGTGTTTATTATTAACATAAAAGGGAAGGTCATTTATATATATTAAAAATAAAAAGGGACCAAGAATTGAGCCCTGTGGGACGCCCATCTTAAGCAAAGATCCCTGAGATCTCGTACCATTAATATCGACTCTCTGAATCCTGTCACTCAAATATGAAATAAGAAGGTTCAGAGAAGAGCCTTTGAAACCATAATAACGTAATTTCTTAATCAGAGTTTCATGGAGAACACAATCAAATGCTTTGGATAAGTCGCAAAAGACACCCAAAGCATCGTGTGAATCCTCCCAGGCGTCAAATATCTTATTTAAAAGCTCTACACCTGCATCAGTTGTTGAGCGACCCCTACTAAAACCGAACTGATTATTATGCAGAAGATTATTAATACGAAAATAGCTTTGCATTTGGTCTAACATTATTTTCTCAAAAATTTTACTAAACGTTGGTAGCACTGAAATAGGTCTAAAGTTTGTGGGATCAAATGAGCTACCAGACTTAAACAAAGGAGTTATCTTGCTATGTTTCATTAAATCAGGAAAAACACCACCTTCAATAGAATCATTAAATATACAAGCTAGAATTGGAGCTATTATTTCAATTACTGATTCTGTGACAACTACGGAGTTTCCCCAAAGGTCCGCGGTTTTCTTTTTATTTAATGTTTTAAAAGTCTTAATTATATTAACCGATTCAATTTGTCGAAATTTAAAAAGAGTCTGACTATCCTTAACATTTTCTTTTAGGATGGATTCTGCTACAGTTGGGGAAGAGTTTAAAAAATTTGTTGATAAAATAGGAATATTGGTAAAAAAGGTTTCAAACTCTTTAGCTACCTCACTATCTGAAGTTATTCTTTTAGTTCCTATATTTAAACTGTAGTTACTGTCACGAAGTTTAACTCGTCCAGTTTCAGCGTTAATAATGCTCCAGGTCATTTTAATTTTATCAGCACTGTTTTTAATTTTCGAACTTAAAAAACTTGACTTTGCTTGGCGACAAACCATTTTAAACAATTTAGAGTATTTTTTTACATATTCATAAAATTCTACACTCGTGTTATAGTTACGTTCATTATAAAGTTCAAAAAGTCTTTTTCTACTTTTATATATTCCGGGTGTGGCCCACTCACTAAAAGTAACAACATCATTAATTGAAATCCTTTTTGGCACAAAGATATTATTGAATTCTTTGCAAAATAGATTAAAAAAATCATTGTAAAATTTATTTGGATTATTTGTGTATTTTAAGTAAGGTATTTTATCAAAAAGGTTACTTTTAAAATGTTCTAATCTATTTATAGTTTTAGGTATAACAGTGATGTCTCTCTTTGCCTCATGTTTACACTGATGTGGGACAGCGATTATTAGTCCACAGTGGTCAGAATCTAATTGATTGATAACTTGTTTAGATTTTAGAATAAGATCTGTATAAATATTGTCAATACATGTGGCAGAGTTAGCAGTTATTCTGGTTGGCTCAAGAAAAATATTTTTGAGATTGTATGATTGAAATAAGCTAATAATTTTAGTACATAAACTAGAATTTTCCAATAAATTAATATTAAAATCACCACATATAATCAAACTCTTGCCCAATTTACAAATCTTCCTTAAAACTTCATCCATGGTAGCCTCAAAGCAATCATATAATGCTGAAGGGGGCCTATAAATGCTTAATACAACAAGATGCTCCAGTTCCACACAAGCAATCTCAATCGTTCGTTCAACTGAGAGATTCACAACATCTCTGCGTTCTTTAAATTTAATTTTCTTTTTCAATAAAATTAAGGAGCCACCACGTATTGCATTTTCACGACAAAAAGAACTAGCTATTAGATGATTGTTAAAATTAAGCATGATCTGATAATTTTTAAGCCAATGCTCTGTTACACAAAATATATCTATATTATTACAATTTATAAATAATTCAATTTCTAAGTCCTTTCCTAACATTCCTTGAATGTTTTGATGCATTACTTTAATTACATTTTTACTATGTAGATTAGTACTAAGTGGACTCTTTAAATTTATTTCAGTATTACTAATGTTTTCTAAGCGAGAGGAATTCTCTTTTGTCTTAGAAATTAATTTAAAGAAATATCAATAATATTGTCAGTACAAGAATTACTGACAGTCAAATCTATAAAAGCACATTGCTCAATAGGAGCAGTTATTGTAGCCAAGTTCTTGGCTGTTACTGAAAAAAAATAAGATAGCGATACTGCTATTTGTCGCTTAAAATAATTACAAATATAATATTTATTTTTAGTCAAATAAAAATTAGTAACTAGTCTGTTAGTGTCAATCATATGCAATTTTTTATTACTGTTGCATACAGTATTTAATGTTAAATTTAATTTATACCTATAACTATTTTCAACCTGTGACAAGTTGCTGCAATAAGGCAATGAGAACAATACAATATTGTGTATGTTAATGTTACAATTTAGATTATCTAATAACTTTAATAGGGTCCTTTTATTCAAATCACCTCTATTCCTATGAGAAATATTAATGTTGTATCAGGTAAGTAATTTTGTAGTGTTGCTTTTTGCAATATTTCTATGAAAGAGGCACCTGGCATACAATTATTGACTACAGAATTACCCATATTACATAAAATTTGACCCATGTTTTTGCCAATTTCATCACTGAATAAAATTGTATTTTTTGAATAATGTGATTGTACTACTTCTGAAGGTATTGACTGAGAAGCTCTGTATTGTTGATTAGACTCATTTTGTACTAATGATTGTAATCCTATTATATCAGACTCAGGAGCAGTATGTGACTGTGTCGATACCTGTGTAACAAATTGAGTATCGACCTGCTGTTGTTTTTGACTTTGGATACCCAAGCACTCAATTAGTAAATAGTACGCGAGTACCCCTATTAATAAATAGAAGAAGATACTATTTCTTATTTATGAGAGTATACAGACTTAACAATAAAAGTTAATATTTACAGCACTTTTCATACTAATAGTAATAATTTAAAGTTTGTGTTTTAACAGTTAGCTTATAATAGATTTTGAATGTGACGTCACGAAATTTAAGATCCCTCCCACCCCTTGTCACACAATGTCACACTTCGTCAATCCCCTCCCTCCCCCTAACCGTGTGACGTAATTTATGGATGGCCCCTAACAAGAAAATAAAATTTGGTTATTTTATTGTTTAGAATCGCAATCTTTTGCGACAGCTGTCTTTGTCGCTTCAACACACCAATTACCTTTATTTTATTATCTATATTTTATTACTATAATTAAGTTCGATTTTAAGTATATAGTTCTCAAAATCGAAAATAATATACTTACTTATTGTGTCACGATTTTCTTTGATCGACATAGTGTATTGAAGCTCTTTGTTTCAATTAATTATTTATAATTATTATAAATACATTCAGTGTTTATAATAATCGTATAAGTAAGAAATATTTGATATTTTGTATTTTTTTCATAAGATTTAAAATTACTTATAGTTACAACCAACCAGAAATAATAAATTATTATATTACATTACTGTATTGTTTAATACATTCTGTGAGTTTGGATTAGAATAAACGAAAACTGCGTAATTGTCACGTTACAACCGTTAAGCGGGAAATAGGCAAACACTAAACTGCGAAGGATAAGATTATTTTAAAGTCTCTCTATTATTCTGATATTTCTTATTCTATGCACTCACTACATAGTATAGCTTACTACCACTATACTATTCTACTAGACGCGTTCATGTAGATATAAATATTGACAATTCAGCCTCGTATTTTGAAACTTAAACTCAAATCGCTAGTTGATTACGATTACGAACAAAAAATACAGCGATATACAGATTTGTTCGTGTTTTGACATTTAAATCGACTCGTTGCCGCTGTCTACATTGTTGTAATGTGAAATAATAGGTACCTATTTAATCTTATAACCAGTTTTCTGAGTCAGTGGCTTAGTCACTATTGGCGCTGGTTTATCGCAGATGACATTGCTTTAGATTATTATTTATTAGAGGGCGATTTACGCTTTTATTTCCTACTAATTACGTAATTTGCATAATACTGTAATAATAAAAGAAATATTGTTTATAATTCTAAGGTCTAAACATCAGTATTTTTGTTAACAATTTATGTTTTATGTACTTGGACAATTAATTAATAGGTTATTCAATAAGTAAACTTTCGACTGAAATTATTTGTAAAGTAAACTAAAACTAACCCTTAAAACTAGCGATTTTATTTATATTTTTCCACAGATTACTATATAATAAGATTTAACAGATTATTAATAACGTCATACTAGTATTATATGTTTTTGTGGAGTTTGGAACTCGTGTAACTTAAAAAAGTAACAAGGATAACAATATTATTTGAATCCATAAGACTATAATATACTTATGTTTGCTTAAAAACAAACTAGTTGGTGTCATCTGTATTTTTTCTAGAAAAATAACAAATTAATATAAGGATTTCAGTTTATTGAATACTTTTGTGTCCATTTATGTCAGTATAAATAATGCTTAAACAATTTTTTGCACCACCCTCTGGAGGGTTCTGGAGGGCTAGCGCTTTAGTTCAAGGCCGATAAGGTCCCAGGTAGTGTTGCTAGGTCCGATATGTTTTAAATCGGTACATGAGGTCGAAAACATCGGGATTTAGGGTTTTAGATCGGGACAGTAAAAAATTCATGGTGTTTTTAAATCGGGGTTTAATTTAATTATAAACACTTTTATTGCACATTAAAAAAGTACCTATAGTATTATATAGCCTAAATTAAACATGTATTTAATCTTACTTAACAAGTAATCAGTCTCGGCTGAACTAGTAGAAAATGTAATTAAAATAGAAATAGTAGAAAGTTTAATTGACGTATTTGAGAAGAATAAAGTAAGTACAAACTAGGTACAATTTCAAAATGTGTATGGCATCAGGACACTCAAATACGTAATACCAAGGTATCTAAATGAATTGCCTACTAGCGTACAATCTCTGTATCATAGTAAAAAATGTAAATTTAAGCAAACATTTAATAAATATTGTTTAGAGCAAACCACTGAGAACAGGTAAACTCGTGGTTTGATAGTCGCAGTTTATGTACCTACTATTAATGACTTTGTAACATCACCAAAAGATTGTGAAACTTTATCCATTTTCAATCAATATTTTACTAAGTTTAAAGTCTCAATATGAAAAATCTAAACCGTACATCGCATTGTCCGTCTCACATTGTATCCGCTAGCAGATATGAGGTTTTTAGTGGGTAGGCCTCCCCCTTCTGGGGAGGAGAGCCCCACATAACCGCCGGCTCGCCACAGCCGGGGTATGCAATTTAATGCATTTTCCTCAGGGAAACATCTATTAAGTAGGTATACTTTATTTATGATTTATGTAAATTATTTATTTTTTATTAAAATTATATTTTTCATTTGATTTTGCCGCCTTTAGAATGGCATTATTTTCATAACATAGTTATAAAATTCATGGCATGTCATATTATAAATTGGTTTTAATATGAATTTCCGTTTTCACGTGCTCGAGTGTCAAACGGTTTCGCCTCTCAGACCAAATTAACTTAGCCTGGGAAAATACCCTTTCTGTTTTTGCATTTGAAACTGGAATTGAAGCCATAAAAGGAAATAATTTTTGAAGATTTAATAAGTCTTGATTGTCTTTAAAATATTGTGCCATTTTTGTAGCGGCGTCAAGTCTTTATTTCGCACTGCTGCTTTCACTAATTCTTTGACGTCACAAACTTCTTCATAAAGCAGATCCACGCCGAAAAACGTATAAATTTTTAGATTTTCAATAATATTAAGTATTGACGTGTAAGTAAATGAATCATCCTGAAGAGAAAATGGTTTAAATAAGTCCAATCTGCTATCGTTAAGATCATATTTAGGTTCTATGTAATGTAGAACATATTTGTACCACGCACAACAGTCTTTTTTTATTTTAATCATTATATCGGCAGGCAATTTTCTAATAAAGTTACTGCACGTAAATCCTATAAATTCATCTTCAATTCTCTGCCTCAATTTTTTACTAACTTCTAGCATTATTTTGTGACCTTCAAAATAAAACAATGTTTCGTTTTTAAGACAAATCACTGCATCCTGTAGGAGTTTTAGTGCATTTTGATAAAATGACAAGGTTCTGTTTCGTCACTATTAAAAAGTTGCTACAGCGCATTGGGACATTCGTCTTCTCCCAATGATCTAAAATAATATCTCAGGATATGGAAAGATTTAGTAGCACGTTCCACGGCAGGGAGAAGTGACAACCATCTTATCTTCACATGTCGCAAGACAGGAGCAAATTCCGCTTCGTGAATTACGTAAAAATCTTTCAGAGTCAACTCGTTTTGCATAATATGAAAAAAGGTTATGCAGCTTTAGAATAAAATTATCTAAGTCGACATTAATCTTACTCAGCCCATGCTAAATAGTGTAAACTATTGTATAAGATGTGTGCAGGACATCCTACTGATAAAATGTTTTCATTATCATGATGCAATAATTAAAAAACTGAATTGCGGCAACCAAAGCTTACATTTGCATTATCTGCACAGTAACTAGTAAGGTGTTTAGCATCAATATTGCACTCTTTCAGTCGTGTTACTAAATTCATATGGATGGCTGATGCAGTTTCATTAGCATCTTCATAAAAGTCAAGAACACACGTTTTTAAATTTATAGTTGGGCTATAAAATCTCACCATCAGTGGAAACATTTTTATAGCACCATGATTGGAAGCATCAGTAGCTACACTATAAAATGTGTCTTTTTGCAAAATTTTCAGTTGATGCTTGTCCTAAAACGTCCTATTTGGAATATTTTATAAAAACCATTAGTATTTTCATGTATTGTTAAAAATATTTATATTGTATAATATATATGTAATGTAATAAACATATATATACACAAATTTTTTATGTTATATACAGGGCCGATCCTGGCGACGGGCGAGACTTGGGGGAAATAATAAATATTTAAAATAGTTTTTATGATTTTTTTCTCCATTTTTTGATTTATCGGGACATTTAGTGTCCCGACCAGGCACAAATCGGGACGCGTCCCCAGACCCCTGAAAATCGGGACGTCCCGCGCAAATCGGGGCCCCTGGCAACACTAGTCCCAGGCCTTCTGCCCGACCTGTAAGTAATGTTTAGTTGAATAGGCTAGCCTTCCAACATAACCACCCTCCGTAGATCAGGCGCGGGTGTTATCCGGTGTAAGGTCGTCCAAGAGCCAAGATGTTATATAGACAACTACAATAGTAGCGAACTCTCGAAAAGGATGGTAGCCAATCCTCAGAAGAGGATTCGCTACCATTCTTTTCGAGGGTTCCCAGTGGGGAAAAAATAAATAAAAGAAAATTATAGTATATATTTCATTATAAATAAAGGAGGCAATAATTTTATCCACCTCCAAATAAAAGAACTATTATCCTGAACCCTTTTTGTCTACAAATAAAAAGTTCCTGTATTCCAAGAAAACTTTAATCCTTTACAAATAGGAATGTGTATTAAAAAAATTAAATTGTGGGTATTTGATTCAGCTGCAACATGTAGATTGTAGTAACTGCACTATATTCTTCGGGCATAGGTTCCTGGCGCGTCTCTTAATGTAAATACTGCGTAAAAATAATTGTTAATGTACATATTTCGTTTAATGCCTAATAAGATAATAAGTTCTATAATACGTACGAATCAATGAATTTATATTGAGGTACTCCAAACCTAAAGGCGTTCCAAGCGTTTCCATTGGCTACCAATAAATTCCAAGTAAAGTTTTATATTGAAATTTTATTTATTCGTTACGTAATAATGATGGGTTTGTATACACAAAATGTTGTCAGTTTGGGTGAATATATGTAGAGACAAGTTTATTACTTGTAAGTGGTAGAAGAACCGGATAGCGTTAGGTGAGCGGAGAGACCCGTCCGTCCGTAACCGTGACACGAGGCGTATACTTTGTTTATTACTGGATACAGTGATTTTACATTTTGTGGTTCTTGTGTGGGTTATACATTTGCTGCGAATCTGTGAAATCTTTTGTTCTTTAGGCGGCCGTAACCATATACCATCAGGTGCGCAGTTTCCTTGTTAGTCAATAAAAAAACTGAACTAAATGTTTATTTTTTGTCGTGCGATTACCAACTAATGTAAATCTAATCACCCTTGGGTCATTTTTATAATCGTATGCAAATTGAAATGTATCACAATTAAAATAACTTTATTTTGCGTAGGGCGTTACAGGTACTTATTGGCGTCAAACAAATATAAAATTTAAGGACACAAAGATCTACACAACCTAGTACACGAATACTTAGAAGGAAAACCATAAAAAAGGTACCCTACTCCTGTTCGGAAATTGGAACTTTGGAATTGGGAGATTTCAGAGACGAGCAGGCTAGAAACTCTGAGGTCTAATTTTAAAAATCATAAAATAACACATTTACATATCAACACAATAATTATATCAGATATACATACATACCTACGTACGGTAAAAAAATTAATATAGAATAATTAAATTATATGTCACAAATATTAAATCCAAGCATTTTCATCATTTTAGAAATCACTGACCTAAAAGGTCTGATGATTTCTAAAATGTATATAATAAATATTACAACATAATAATAATAAACAACAACATAATAATATAATAAGTAGTATTTATTATATTATTATGTTGTTGTTTATTATACAAAACGTATGTAATAAGTAATAATAAATAACTACAAAATGTATGTAATAAATACAATTTTTTCAATAGAGTATTTTTAACAAGTGCTTTGAATTTATTATAAGACAAAGCAGTGACACTTTCTGAAAGTGTGTTGTAGAAAGACATTTCCCCATGAACGATCTTCTAGTTTTTTGAAGCCTGGACGTTGGAACGGCAAGTTAACGAAACTACTTACAAACCTATGATAACAAACAAAAGTAAATAATTAAATACGTATCTAAAGGAAAGCTCTTGCACTTTGCAATAGATCAGGCATTATTTGTTTTCCTTTATAAGGGGAAAAAGTAATAATCAGAAATCGTGTTGATTAGCAAAAATATAGTTTTAAACTTCAATAGTTTTGCTGTTTTATGTACTTATTATTGTTTATTACTTGTAACTCCTTAGAAGTCAATTTTAATTATGGTTACACATGGGCTGATGTGGGCGTAAAACTGTAAATATTGTCTTTGAAGATGTTTTGTAGTTTTTTTTTTAATACATTTATATATATCTAACGCGAGAGAAGGCCCGGGAAATACCGAGTATTTTCATAATTATTGTAAATGTAAGAAATATTTAATTAGTTATTTAATTATTATTTTAAGTAGTAAATATTGTTAAGTTTGGTAATGTTTGTACATAACCTGGCAAGTATATTTTACAACAGTTTTTCATAGTTTCAAGAAATGCTTTTATAGTACAGTACTTATAGCATTTAAAACTAGTGAAAAATAAAAACTACATCTTTATATTTACATTTGTGCTGGATTCCAGTAACAGCACCTATAAACTGCTTAAAGTTTAATTCAGTTGTCTTAATAATAGGGTGGTGATACAATACCAGCTATCGGTTCACATGTTTAGTTTTCAAATCAAATATTAAATTTATTATGAAGGTATTGAAAAGGTCTTAAGGTCTTATACAATTATGTTAAATGTATATACGACCAATGGAGTTTCAATGTTCAATGTTTATTTTATAAATGTCAATGATTATCTCATTAGAGGCCTAAGGAACTACGCTCTTAACATCTACAATGAAGCATTCTGACTAATCTGTTCTAAAACTACTGATAGAAATTAATTGGAAAAATCAGTTGCGAACACCATTTTTATTTATAATTACCTACTAAAGTCCATAAATTAACACAAGAACAGCGCTAAAACATACTATTATGCTAAAATTATAAATCAGTCAGTCAGTGAAAATATTTATGTAACTAACTTTATATATAAAATACAAATTATGACAATAAATTTATTATAACCGATTTTGTCCCGTTCAATTGTTAACTATACATTGTTTCAAAGATAAAAATTATTGCCCGTATTTTTTATTATAGCCACCATTTAGTTCTTGTGGACAAATATATTTTAGGTTTCTAAAGATAGTGCTTGTGGCGTATAGTTTCCTTTAGATTATCTATTTTGTACATAAATGTGTTGTAAAATTGATTTCTCAAGTCAGTATTATGCGACGACCTTATATTCTTCTCGTTTCGAGAACAAGGACATACAAAAATTTAAATTTAATGATTTACTTCAATAATGTTGTTTTGTGTTCGATTATAATGAAATCGCAGTGTTTAACATACCTGCAGGTATATTAAAATGTAAAAGTATTTTAATTAGAGGTACAATACATTCAGAATAATGGGCTTGAATAATAGGGCGAATAAGCTTCTACCTATTTCTTTGTTGTTGGTCACTCAATTATATCATGTCAAAGTACTATTTGCCTTTGAATATATACAGATTGTCTAACTGGAACACAAGACTGATATGCAGAGCGCAACGAATGTATTTTAGCAATCATATATACATTTATGAATAACCTTTTTATTTTATAATTTAATGAGCGACGAAGTGTAAGAGTTTAGATAGGCTAATAGAAACGGTGCATAGGTTCAGGAATGTAATATAAAAACAAGTATAGTTCCAGTATTTATACGTTTAGTACAAATACTGGAACCCTACACAAGACAAGACGTCATTGTCTACCTGCTTCGTAAAACGAGACGAAAGCGGATCGACAGGCTTATATAAAGTCTAGAAACATATAATTATATTGAGTATCAAGCTGTCATTAAACTTTGTAACATACATCGTATTATATTACAAAATATCACCGACAAGACGATTCAGATTGTTTGTTTGCTCTTTAAATACATTTCAACAAAGTTAAATACCAAAGGTCCTACCTTTTTAAACAGAATTGACATTAATAATAATCACTATCTTTGGTACAACAAAGAAAAAACATTGAACTTGGAACTGAATCGATACATATATGAAGTTGAAGTCAGTTTTAAATGCTTAGTTCTAAGAAAATAAACGTAGAAATCTAAACTCCACTTACTAGGGCATTGTTGCACATCG
Organism: Scirpophaga incertulas; assembly: GCA_036419045.1. NCBI lineage: Eukaryota > Metazoa > Arthropoda > Insecta > Lepidoptera > Crambidae > Scirpophaga > Scirpophaga incertulas. The sequence continues at coordinate 19,771 of JAYEAL010000532.1, forward strand.
GTTGCAGTAACGGCGGCTAACAGCGCACACGCACACACGACTACGCTCAGCGGGACCATTGTGACGTCTGCGTGATCAGTGGACCTTTTCTCATTACAAGAACTGGAAAAAAACCACTTCGATCACGACGCCACTTCAACTTCTTTGAAACTTATTGGTTTATTACACAGCTTCTAATTGCTGTTATTTATGTTGACGGTTCGTCATATGCGTACTGTATTTATTGCCGGATTCAACGTTTTACATTGTTTGATTAATCTTTACCCAATATAAGTAGGTATTATTTATTAGTCGGCTCAATGTAAGTATCTACACATGACTCTTTCAACTATTATTTTATTATATAGTCGATTTCTCATGACCCTTTCGTAGTAAATAACTTCGATTTATGACTTTTTCCTCTGTATTTGACCAATTGTAAATTATAGTCATTATCATCAAGATTCACAATTCATGATTACCAGGTGTTTGAAGTACCTGTTATTAAAATATTTTAAAACTTTGTTAATTAAACTGATAAAGCAATTCCTATTATGCACCATGTAGCCTGAAAGCAAATGTTATGTTCCTTTAATACAACTACTTCATGTTTCAACCAACAGGTTTATCTGTAAGTGAGAAGTATTCGATGGTAGACTGACATAGATAAGCTTTTTTGATCGAATGTAGTGGCGTCGAGTGAAAATCCATATCAATAGGTATGCTTAGGAAAGCAAGAAAATGAATAGAGTTCCAGTAATTTAATAAAAAAATACCACTTATTATTTTTGACATGAAACTTCTTTAAAATCGCGCCGAAACATAACCGAAACATAACATACCAGGCTTAAAAAGTGGACCGTAACAAAAAGGTCTATTTCATCGTACCTTAATAATTAAAAAACTATTAGTCTTGGAAACAAAAATGTGGTATGAATATTTCACTTATATAGTCAGCTCGCTGTTGTGATATTGAGTTTTTTATTAAAATTCTTAAAACATTGTCAATCTTGTTTTTATTTCAATCTTTTACTTTAAAAGCGATTCCCTAACGTAGACGTTTCACGTTAAAACCACTGCCGTGTACCCCGGCACAGCCCCACCCCATTTTTATTAGATGTTATGTTCAGAAAATATAATATTTATAAATATAGTTAAGAAAGTTGGTATGCATTAACTTTCCTAACATGACTCCTAAACAAGATATAGTAAATCAATGTATTTTTGAATTTAACCTCCTTTATCTTGATATGAATTTTTGTCAATTCTGCAACATTTTATTGTCTGTTCTAAATTGTTATAAAATCTGTCGCATAGCGAAAAACTACAGATTAAAAGGGAACAGGAACAAAATAAAAAAGAAATATCCGGCTATGAGCAGGTATATAATTAAATAATCTCAACACAGTGGAATATTCTCAGTTTGGGTTTATTTTTGTTTTTAAACAATTTAACAGTCACAATCACAACGCTTGATGTCTTAATAACTAGGAAGGAGAACACCACAGACTAAGTAAGAAATGTTGCCATCCACTTAATGTTGTCATCTATATAACTCTATTGACATAAACAACACACCCCCTCAATATAGTTATATAGGTACTTAAATTAAATACATTAACAAACTTATTCTAATAACAAAGATTTCTAAACATTACAAACTTAGCGACTGGCAACGATTTTGTAAACAAATCTGCAATTTGTAACTCGTTTTTAAATACACTAAATTAATTATGTTATCATCTATTTTCTCTTTGATAAAATGGAATTTTAAATCAACATGTTTTACTCTTTTATTGTTCTCTGGATTGCTAGCAATACTCATAGCTGCTTGATTATCAATATGAATTTTTATAGGACAAACATCAATATTAAAATCATTAATAATATTCTTAAGCCAGCAAGCTTCGACAACACAGGATGATAATGCTAATAATTCAGCTTCACAAGATGAAAGACTTACAGTATTTTGTTTATGAGAGGACCATGCTATAGTACAATTAAAAAGTTTAAAAATATAGCCCGAAGTTGACTTCCTATCATTTACATCAGCCCCCCAGTCTGAATCAACATAGCCCTCCAAACAATCATTACTACTATTATAAATTAATTTTAAATTTAAAGTACTGTTTATATATTGCAATACACGTTTTAAAGATTTTGATAAAACCGTATCAGCACAGTTTTGAAAACGACTCAGGTAAGAAATACTAAAACACAAATCAGGTCTAGTACAAATAGCAGCATACATAATAGATCCTATAATTTGTCTACATTGCTTTTGTAAAGTTTCATCACACACATTTGACTTTAAGATTTGGAGTTTATTTTCCATTGGAGTACACATAGGTTTAGAATGTAACATATTAAATTTTTGCAATATTTTAGTCAAGTAACTTGTTTGGCTCAATTCAGTAATACCTGTCTCAATATTTTGGTTTACATTAATACCTAAATAATTAGTAACATAACCAAGATCTTTCATAGAAAAATTATTACACAAATATTTTTTTATATCGGTTACATCTGACTTATCCGTACCCAAAATCAAAATGTCATCGACAAATAATAATAAGTAAAGTTTAGATTGCGAATCACATTTAGAATATAAACATGAATCATTAGATGATCTTATAAAACCTTTTGCTGTTATAACAGAATCAAATTTTAAGTTCCAGTACTTAGGGGATTTTCGTAAACCATATAGACTTTTATTTAATTTACCTACTTTATTCTTATTTTCAAAACCTTTAGGTAGATGAATATAGACTTCTTCATCTATATTACCATATAAAAATGCACTTTTAACGTCCATATGATGAACAGGTAAATGAAACTTATTTGCGATAGACATTAATATTCTAAATGTAACAATTTTTGCAACAGGTGAATATAATTCATACATTTCATAACTATCATGCTGTTGAAAACCACGGGCAACTAAGCGAGCTTTGAAATCATTAGGGTTACCTTGAATATCGTACTTGATTCTGTACACCCACTTGGTGTCAATGACTTTCTTGTTTACAGGAATGGGTACCTCAGTCCACGTATTATTTTCAGCTAGTACAGTCATCTCAGCTCTCATTGCCTCCTGCCACTGCTCCTTGTAGTCACAATTTATTGCTTCTTCGTAGCTGGTGGGTTCATGTAACATACAAAAGAATGCAGTATCATAATCTTTATACCAATTAGGTTTTCTACGCACTCTTTTCTCGGATACCATGTTTTGTTCATCTTGGGATATTTTTTGTTCTGTACTTAACTCATTTTCAATAGAAATATCTAATTTCTCACTTTCTAATGATTTGTCAGATATTTTATCATTTTCAATAGAAACATCCAATTTCTCACTCTCTAATGATTGGTCAGGTAAATACCTATATCTATCAGTAGTCTCAGTATTTGTCTCAGAGTCTAATATTGACACAAATGGATCAGTATTTGTCACAAAATGGACATCTCTCATATTATCTATTGAATGGGTATCTGGAAAATAAATTCTATACCCTTTGATATCTTCATTATATCCCACAAATATGCCCTTCCTACTCTTTGCATCCCACTTGTGCCTTTTGTTTTTAGGTATATGTACATAGACATGCTGACCAAAAATTTTAAAATCATTTATATTTATGAACTCTTTAGAAAACCACAACTCAAAAGGACTCTTTCCTTCTGTTTGACTCTGACCAGTTCTGTTTAAAATGAACACAGCGCTGTATTTACTGCCTCAGCCCACAATTCTTCTCTAAATTCCTATTTTTAATCATTGATCTAGCAGCCTCTACTATGGTTCTATTATCTCTCTCTATTTTTCCATTTTGCTGTGGCGTGTAAGCTATTGAAGTTTGATGACGAATACCTTTGTTTTTCAAAAACTGTTCTAACTCATTATTTGTAAATTCTAAACCGTTATCAGATCTTATTGTTTTAATTTTGTAATTACTATCATTCTCAGCAAGACTTATAAAATTTTTTATTAATTGTGTGACTTCACTCTTCAACTTAATAAAATAAACATATCTATAGCTGGAGTAATGATCTTTAATTAAAAGAAAATATTTGGCTCCCCCCAATGAATCAACTTCCATGGGACCACATAAGTCCATGTGAATTAGCTCACCTGGCTCTGTAACTTTAGTTTGGCTTCTAGGAAATGGTAACTGAGACATCTTACCTTTTAAGCATCCCTCACATGTGATTGAGCCATTTGTAGAAAAGGGTATATTATGCTTTTTTAATATCTTCTTTACATACTCGATATTTTGGTGACCAAGGCGTTCATGCCACTCATACAAATCACTTTGTATACTCACTGCAGCAAACTCTTCTGATGAAAAACACATATAATATAACTTACTCTTGCGATAGCCAATAGCTTTGACAACACCATTAGTATCTTTTATTTCACATTTATTTTTACTGAAGTTTATAAGTAAATTCTTGTCTATTATGCTTCTCACAGAAAATAAATTCATGGATAGTTTAGGCACATATAAAACATTACTCAATGTAGTAGATATCCAAGCTCTTCCGTCATATGACATGAGTGATACAGTACCACAACCCAAAACTTCCAACTCAGAACCATCACCAATAATAACTTTTCTCTGGTGATCATAAATATTTATATTTGAAAAACATTCCCTGGAGAAGCACATGTGCTCACTCGCCCCCGTGTCCACAATCCACTCAATATTTTGTTGTTGATTATTAACAGCTATAAATGCATTACTTGCTTTCTCTGTGGTATTATTATATTGAACTCGCTTAACATCTTGTTTTCTCAATTTGATTTTGCACTCCTTTATAGTGTGGCCTGGCTTCTTGCAATAAAAGCATAGTATTCGTTGTTTACAATTATTTTTGTAGTGGCCCAACTTTCCACATGAAAAACATTTTATTTTATTTGTTGTAGTAGCGAGCGCTACACTTGTTTCGCTTTGTGTATTATTGTATCTTTCTTCTTCTATTAGAAGACGGGCCTGCAATTCATTGAGAGTTTGCTTTTCTGTCGACATACATTCCCAGGCACATATTAGATGTTTGTATTTTTCAGGTAAACACATTAAAATTTTTGTAATAATCATTTTTTCTGAGACAATCTCACCGAGTTGCTTTATATTATTTGTTATTTCCTGTATCTTTGAAAAGAATGTGGACACATCTGACTCGAATTTTAGATTGTAATATTTTTGATGTTCAAGATGAAGAGAAGTCGAAGATTTTTTCTCATATACGGTATGTAGTTTTTCCCACATTTCACAGGCAGACTTTGATGTTATTAAGTGAGTAATAACATTTTCGGTAACACTTTGCACAATTAAACTCTGTGCTTTTGCGTCCTTTTCTTGACCTTTTTCATCATCTTCGTATTTTTCAACAATACTTAATAAACCTCGTGCTTTTAGCAAAATGGTCATTTGAAATTTCCAAACCGCCCAATTGCTATTTCAACAATTTTTAAAATCCATTTTATATTATGCATGTAGAGTCTTAAGGAAGCCAGTAACAAGTTGTTTATTTTAATTCTGGTATATATTAGCGAAAAAAACATCGAATTAAAATTTCAAATTAAATAGTGTGCCAAACGCTACTTGACAATATCGCTGCAGGAGGTCGGTGACGTCCACTTGGCCTGTATTTCTGATCTGTGACAAACTGCATATATATTGTTTGTTGTAAACAAAAAACGAAAGTGCGATTTGGATTACTTTTTATCAGTGATTTATAACAAAATGAGTTACAAATGGTTGCAGTTCTAAAAATGTACAAATACGTCGTTAAAAACTCCGGAAAAAACTATCCTAAGTATTCAAAGAATATGAAGTGCCGCCGAAAGTGGTTTGCAACTTTCTCGGAGGGATCATATATGACATAGTGAATAGTACAAATATTTTCTTTTGTGAAGATCATTTCGATGTAAGTAAACATAATATTTATATTTTGTAATAATTAATTACATTCAAAAATGGTTATTAATACCTCTAATGTTTTTAACAGAATGTCTTCTTGCAACTCACTTCGAATATTTCCGCTGTTTTCCATAATATTTGTTAAAATTTGTAAGCTACAGAGTCCTATGATTTCAATATGCAGTACACTAAAAGATCCCGATTAAAACTTGTTTGTTCGTTACAGATGGAAAATAACATGGAAAATTACTATCAGTACAAAATGGGTTTCAGTCAAAATAATTTTAAAAGATAAAGTTCTGCCTTCTAAATTTCATTGCCAGCCAGATCGCATAAAAAGAATGTGTGATGCTGGTACTTCCCGATCTGCATTTGTCAAACGGCAAAGAATGGAACTTGTTAAACAATGTGAAGACATTCAATAACCGACGTAACGTGAACAAATTATCGTTTATGTTCTCGAAATTGTGCCAAACAAACTTAATTATTTATAACCTATATAAGTTCTTGTGGAAGTTCATATTATTTCACTTTCTTATGATATAGTTTAAGTTACCAGTAAAGTGTAATTATACTTACGAGTACTTTGCTGTTTTTACATTTTTTTAGCTCCGAAGCATAAAAAGTCAGAATTATTTTTGAAAAATAATCCGACCATGATTGCGTCGACTTGCGGCAGGTTTCTGCTGTCTGCTTTTACAAAATCGTTGTCCATGGTTGAAAGTACTTGTAAAATAGTGCAAATAAACAAAAAAAAAACAATGCATAATAAAGAAAATCTTAATGTAACGGAGATAATCTACCACTACTAGGCGCAACACAAGTAGGCAAACGAAGTTTACAAGCAAGTGACGTCATGATAAATTCGACCAATCAGGAGCGTTTTGTGTCACGTGACAAACGTTTAAAAAATGCAATTTTTTATTTACGGATTTTTAAAATAAATTAATCATTATTTTCAACTTACGTTAATAAATAATCATTTTTTAACTCTTAATTTATACTGTTAACAGTAATTGACACTTTATTTTTCGCATTGTCAAATAGCCCATTGCTTGTACCATCAAGCCTTATTATATTTTGTGGCTGTTCCATGTTTCTGCTAATTAAACAACTGTGATGTACACAGATTTAACAATTCGTTTTTCACGATCTCAACCGGTGTTTTGTAATGGCGAACAAACGCCACGCCAATATTTCTTCTGCTCAATCCCAACAACACCGTTACCCAAACTTTAATCCAGACAGGGCTCTGGGCCCATAACCTATGAGCAGGTATATAATTAAATAATCTCAACACAGTGGAATATTCTCAGTTTGGGTTTATTTTTGTTTTAAACAATTTAACAGTCACAATCACAACGCTTGATGTCTTAAAACTAGGAAGGAGAACACCACAGACTAAGTAAGAAATGTTGCCATCCACTTAATGTTGTCATCTATATAACTCTATTGACATAAACAACACCGGCCATGTGAAAGTTGGACTTGCGCAGAAGGGTTCTACATATAAGTTAACTTCTTTAAGAGGGAACCACGCGGTATATTTTTCATACAAAAGAACGTAGCACATGTTTTCTGTTTTCTCCCTTTTTTTGTATTGTTTGAAAGTAATAAGAGTAAGAAATTAATAAAATAGAAACAAACAAGATAAAAAATTATGTTATGTATATTTATTTTACATGTATACATTACCTTACAACTTATTTTTATAATTTCTATTTTAAGTGATAATGATTACGAGTATTAACAAAATATATCTATATCCAATCAAAAACTGTGAACACACCTAACGCCTCAAGTTAACTGCTGTGTAGAACTTTGTGATATTTTTTTTATTAAGGATGACTCTCGAAGATATTTTTGTAGTGGACTCTGCGTCTGCACCAGCACAGAGTAGCACACCACCTGCTGGTTTCGCTCGTTGAACAGTCGCCATCGCAAGTATCCGCGCTGATTCTACAAACAACAGAACAATAAATGCAGTTTTATTGATGGTCTGAGCCCGTTTAAAAAACAATTTTTTAAACATTGCAAAATCGCAGATCAATAATAACAAAAAATGGGGCAGTATTTATTAATTATTCTTTTGACGCTGAGCTTCATATGCGCTTGATATACTTTTTTTTCTATTTGAAAATGAAAATAAACTCAATATTTTTCGTAATATTCTTTTGATTTTCATCGAATCGTTACGTTTGACCGCGGCCAAACATTTATTATTCCAAAAATATGTATAAATAGTGTCTTGAAATGTCAATAAATAATGCATTAATAATATCAATATAATTATCATCACGGCTCATATATCTCACTATCGAGGGCCCGAACTTTCCCTATAGTAGGGCGAGTAGGGCCTTAGTTCACCATATTGGCCCAGTGGGGATTAGTTGACTACTACATCTTTCAGTTTTCCTCACAGATGTGTGCAGGTTGCCTGACAATGTTTTCCTTCACCTTCACCGTAGGAGCGTCAGATAAATGTTCATGTGAAATTAGATAAACGAAAAATACATTTGTACATGGCAGGTTCCCGGAACCCCTCGAATCACCCGATTCATAGACCAATACTGAGACCAAAACGCTACCTTTGCTCTTGAATTCTGTATGGAATAGCTGACTTAAATTTTATTTTTGAAATTACAATGCTCATATTGTCTGATTTTATATAGTATACAAAAAAACTATCCTGTAGCTACTTACCACAGCCATGACATTAGGCATTCTCATTGTGCTGGAGAGTGAGGATTCTACGTTAGGTATCATAGGACATCTCACTCGATCACATCGTTCTGCAAATAAAACAAGTTTAAACTATACTTCATGTTTATGGCCGTAATGTAGCTAGTTGCAGATTGCTTTATAGCGTCACCTTGATCATAATTTGAGAAGGCGATACTATGGTGCGTCCTCAAGTCCTGCAGGAAATCGATTACAAGATTTGATCATGAACAAACAAACAAACGGACAGAGTAAGTCAATAAAAAGCGTGTAAAAAACGGTTACGATTGATGAAGGCTACGATCTGGTCCAGGTCCAGAATCTAATTAGATCCAGAAGTCCGATCTCTTTTAACTCCAAAGACAAAGTTGGTTCGATTTCCTGGAGACTATACTGAGGTGAACATATATAATTACAAGCATATGTAAGCTACTCTTACGAGGTATCTTTCAAACCTCAACGTACGAAGAAGGAAAGCAGGACCTCAGACCCAACCTCAAGCTAATGGTGAAACGCCGTGTGAAGAACCAGTACACCTCTAGAGACGCTGCTTGGGGACTCAATAAACAGATCACAATGTCTTTGACTCGCGAGCCCGATTTAATATTGAAAGTATTAATGAAGCTACAGACAGCTCCTGGTATCTACATTTATTTGATCACATACAGTTTCAACATGTATTGGACTACTGCTTTAATAAATTACACGAAAAATGTATTTTACTTCTGTTAAATTTAGTAAAGTGACACTAGCAATAAAGAACGTCATGATCAAATATCCAAGTCTTATTATACCTTATTTGTCAAGCACAAATTGGTACTTTTGTGTTATTCACTTCCATAAATTAATTAGTATATAGTCCAATTTTATATCAATATCATATACCTAAATTACCTGGTGTAACTGTTGCTCGCAAATTGACAAAATTTACGTTTATCACGACATGCTGTTCGAGTCTGTTGCTTAGAGAATCTGAAAATAAAATAATACAATATAGTAGTTGTAATAGCCAATAATTAAGTGGTAGTAGGTAATGGTTTTAACCTAATTTATGTGTATAAGTTTAAGTATTATAAGCCTTATATAGCTAAAGAATGTTCAGAAATTTTACTCTAAATGTTCCAAATTTAGTGCCATTCATTTCATGCTGTTGTATTTGTGTGAAATCTGTGAATATAACTGACATAATATTATTAATATGTTGGTTACACATAAATTATACAAATTTTCGAAAATTCTCTGATTTGTGAAAACCACACTAGAACTAAGAGATATTGTTGCAGACTGTTGTAGAAGATTAGTCCGGATAAATCTGACGTGAGCCTAATAAAGAATATCAGTCAGGAATGTAATCAACTTTCTGATAATGGATCGTTTCTTTATTGGTTATTATTTTCTATAGAAACTTATGATAATATTTTCAACATATTGCAAACATTTTCGATTATTCCACATTTCAACAACAAAATAATAATAATGTAGACAAATAGTTGTAACTTTATTTAGAAAAAAGCACGAAACTAGTTAACATCGCGTATTGCCTACTCTCTAACGATGTTTCACAAATTCAAAAATTTGTCCTTAGTTGGGAACTGGGCATCAAAATTCTCCGAGCTACTTACCACGGGACGGTCAATCAATTGCGTGCCAGGGGGGACTACCCTAAACATACAGGTATATCTCCAGACGGGGAAAGGCCTATAATTACGTGCATAAGGAGCCGCCTTAGCTCTCAGGCACACTTCGGGCTATAAATATTAGTTGAATCAGGAAATAATAATGTGTTATGTTTATATTGCTATACCTTATTCCTATTATACTTAAACTGTACGAATTCCATCACTTTATTATACATTATATGATGGGGATGTACACAGAAACGAATATAATGAGGTTGTTTTATCGCGGCAAAGAATCTCCGAGCATAGACTTACGCCGATGGCGCGATCTTTATGCTAGAAGTTGGGACTTAAGTTAACAGCTTGTGTCATGCACTGTCGGCCGTTTTGCTGACGATAGTAATCATGGCAGGTACCATGAAAATCTTGGGCACCACACACGAAAAGTTTAATAGCAATATTAGATTGGTGATGGTAGGTCTTAACCTACCCCACCATTTGCATGTTGAAGGCTCTACACTGGAGTTCGTTAACGGGTATATTAATATTGATAATTTATACATTGGACAATACTAACAAATACTACAATGTTATCCGAATTCGAACATATTTTAATTTATACAAATGACGTTCGGGTTTGTATTTAATCTGATTCGATCATTATTGTTCCTAAGCGATTAACATTTCCAATGGTAGGTGTAGTTTCGACCTGTTGGTTGTCCTTCAAGTGCACACAGAACATTATAACGTGTTTCTGAGCAAGGTACACTCTGGCATCCGATTGCGACAATAATAAACGTATATTATGAAATAGTTCCATTCTTACTTTAGATGAGCATTAAAGGAAATAGGAGTTAAATATTAGTGAGAAGCCGGGAGAATAAATTAAAAAAAATGCTATCGCGTTTCAATCTACAAAATGAGTGAAAAATTAAAAATGTCATATCATAAGTTAGATTAAGAGTACGCGATTAGTAAAGAACATTATACTGTAACACATGATAATAATAATAATAATATATATATATACTAGCTGGCCCAACAGACGTTGTCCTGTCAAATGTCTCAAATGTCAAATGTCTCAAATGTCACGTTGTCTCACGTTGTCTCAAATGTTTTTAAATAAATAATTTAGCTGAAAAACAATATCTATATGACCGTATTGTGAATCTAAACCATTCTCAAGCCCCCTGGAATACACACAAAAAATTTCATCAAAATTGGCCCAGTCGTTTAGGAGGAGTTCAGTCACATACACACGCACACAAGAAATATATATATATATATATATATATATAATATATATATATATATATATATATATATAAATATAAACTGAGAGATAATGCAGTCCCAGAGCTACGATGATAATTATCACCGAAGTTTATTAATCGATACACTCGTCATCAAAGAGATAAACTTATCTCTTTGACGATCTCTATGTTGTACGCAGTTTACATACATGAACTAGTATTACCTACGCCGTATAAATATATTAAATGCAAATATATTTCGTGTTATAAATTCATACTACTTAAGTAGGTACTATACATTTCAATGGTACCGTTTATATAGAAATGTACATAAATGTCATGCATATATAGACGTATTTCTAACCGATCAACCGATATTTCAGCAAAATATACATAAAATGTCCTGTAGCTTTGTACACATACCTGGAATAAATTTGATGCTAACTGGCACGGTTTCTCCTAGGGTGAGGAAGCAAGGGAGTCTCATCGGCTCGCATCCTTCGATATTGACAGCGATTAGGTCGTATGTCGAGCCTGCAGATTTAATAACAATAAGATAAACCTATCTTATTGTCATAAGGTTTTTAATATAATACATAAAATGTTTAGGATTTTTCAAATTAATTATATTCCCATTTTATAATTTCTAAAGATAGTAGGAACTCAATTGCACTTAATTAGGTGAATGAACTGAAGATAGTTGAATAGTTGAATTTAAATAAATGAAATAACACGTGTTACGAACTCCTGACAATGGATACCCATTGTATTATGTTTATATCATTCTATTAGTCCATTCTCATGCATTTATTAATCAGTATTTGGTTTATAATTAACCGACCTATATAATACCATTATACTGAGTACCTGCAATCATTTTAAAATATAAGACATTTATACGTGTTTTATGATTAAAAAAATTCAGCAAAATAATAAAAAAAAACAAACACATTATCGCTAAGTGTTCATTATGAAATACGTCATCGATTTAAGTGTCAAGATAAAAGTGTTTCTATCAGTCAAATTGGTGTCATATGAATAGATTGATACAGTTTACGATGAAAAGCGAATGTGTAAATTATTATTTATTAACTGTAAATTGACAGTTTATAAACTGGTTTGATTGACAAGGCATGGCACTACAACATCTGCACCAAAATTTTGTATCTCCACTTATTTCACTTCGATATTTGAATTCACCTCGGTTGTAAAATTTAATGATAAGCTTTGTCGAAGTCAGTATTTTGAGTGGCAAATTCCGAGGTTGTCACTGTCAATGACTCCCACAGAAGTCCCAATTGAATTCGCTAGACCTGACGATATCTGTTTGTGTAAAAATATCGACAGTTTTTAAAACGGTTACCTATACGATAGTACAGAGAAATAAGAGTGTTATTGATTCTGTGCTTCATTCTTAATAACCCTAACATGCCTAGTTATCTGAATTCCCACTTATCTGCCAATGCCTATCTACATGCCATATTAAAACCCTTCATTCTGCCTCTGACGTTCTCCTTAAATGTCCATCTCACCATTCCGATACGGTACACCCCTTTTTTGTTCAGTCTATTATGTTTAGTCAGTCAGTCTATTATGGAATACACTTTCTTAAGAAATGAGAAACTACTCAAGCAGACTTTTAGTTTGGTAATATAGAGAAATTACGCAAGCTTTCTTCGAGGGAAGACTTAAGCTATAAAATGGAATATTAGGTTATCATGTAATAGTGTATATATATATATATATTAATGTCTTAGAATTTTTTCTATATATCGGTATCTTTTATATGTATTAACATCTGTTTTCACTATCCTTTGGTTCATCTACATTGCGCGTCCAATACACCACTGCTCTACTCCTATTGAATGTAGCGTGATGAAAAGTATACTATAATCAGCTAAAGAGTATGAAATATAATTGTAACAAGTTTAAATCCGTCGAGTAGGTAGTTTTTGTTCTTATAATTAACGGTTAGAAAGGCAGACAGACAAAAATTTTACAGATCGAATTTTTGGTATCAGTACCGATCTCTAATCACTCTGTGATAGTTATTTTGGAAATATATTTCATGTACAGAATTGACCTATCTACAGATTTATTATAAGTATAGAAGGTAATATTTCCATACATTCTTAAAAACAATACCTTATATAAATATGAATATTTTTCATAAACATAATAACTGTACGTATGAAAGAACATAATAAATGACATAAATAATCAAAATATGTTATTCTTTTATGACCGGATAAAATAAAAGATCTTGTGAACGCAAAGAATTCCCTGTTATAAAGTATCTACAACTTATATTTTTTTGGAAAATAAACGTTTGATATTTATTAAAACCTGTTTCAAATTCAAAAAGACGCGTAATCTAGAAAACGTGCTGTTAAAGTATTAAGTAATTTGACTAGTAACCTTTCTGTGATGACATCAGAACCAGGTACATATTTTACTTGCAGGCTTTCTGGTGATAACATCGGAAACACATATATTAAATCTGTGTAATTATGTAAATGTTTGCGGAATTTCCTAATTTAAAAACAACACTGAACAAATAATATTATTACATTTATTAGCTTTACAGTAAGGACATAGCCTTAGCACAGTTCTACGAGTTAACTTTTATGTTTGTGTGAAATTTAATTGGGCTTATAAACTGTATTCCATAATAGACTAAACTACATATTAGACTGACTGACTGACTAAACATAATAGACTGAACAAAAAAGGGGTGTACCGTATCGGAATGGTGAGATGGACATTTAAAGAGAACGTCAAAGGCAGAATGAAGGGTTTTAAATGAATTTCAATTATGTCAATTTTTTATCTATTATCTCCATACCGGACACCAAAAACAGATTTACATTTCTGACAAATGTCAATGGTCTTGTACTTAATAATACCAGTCAGAGGGTTTGTTAATAATACTCTCCAAATACAGAAAAATAATGTTATAAGTAAACTATCACAAAAATTCTACCAACACGAAAACTATCGAAGATAGTATTGGGCTACGATCTTTTATAAGATACATCCCCGGTTAGATTGCCACAATACGAGCGGATGAACTGTGTGATATATCTATTTATGTGTGTTATTATTTTTATTTATATATAAAATAAGTGTATGAATTCATCTAAACACATACTTGTCCATTTTTGTTACGCATCCCGATTTGAACTTTATTTTCAGCAATAGCTGCTTCCATACTGCCTAATCAGAAAGGCGTTATAAAATTAATGATTGAAAGAGTGAAAAGTTAAAATATATCTGAATAAAAACTCACTCATAAACATAAACGGATCAGTCGGATTTCGTAATTCATTATTAATATTACTGGTTCCTTGAATAAATTTGATAAAATAATAATATTTAAGTAATGTCGCTACAATTATCTCAATTAATAATTTAGGACTTCTATACAAATAAATAAAATTGGAGTGTCTGTGTAATATTAAAATAACCGCTTTCTACTACATGCATTATGAATGTATATACAGTACACGATACCAAAATACATATTTTAAAATTTTTGGTCTGTCTGTTTGTTCCGGCTAATCTCTGGAACGGCTGAACCGATGTGGAAGGGACTTTCACTGGCAGATAGCTTATGTAATAAGGAGTAACTTAAGCTACTAAAATTCAGAATATTATGAATGGAATTAATGTAACACCTGACCGGAGTACTTATTTACTAATGTATTTTTTTATAGAATAGGGCAGCAAACGAGCAAACGGATCACCTGATGGTAACCGATAACCGTTGCCCATGGACACCCGCAACATCATAGTAGTCACAGATACGTTGCCGGCCTTTTCAAAGGGAATAAGAGGGGAAGGGGTGGTTGGGCCTTCGGTACCCTCACTCACTCGGCGAAACACAGCGCAAGCGCTATTTCACGCCGGTTTTCTGTGAGGCCGTGGTATCACTCCGGTGGAGCCCGCCAATTCGGCCGAAGCATGGCTCTCCCACGGTAATAATGGTAATTGTCTAATAATATTAATATGGATAATGCATTATTTATTGATTTGTTGCGGTTTTATACAGAGTATTTTATATTTTTATTGGTATTTTTTTATTAATTTAAATATTGGTTTAAATATATAACACACTTATTAGTATTTAGTTAAAATTTTCGAAAATTAAAGTAAAGTAGAAAATAATAACAAATAAAAAATCCTTTTATATTACGAGTTGACGCGATTTACTAACATGTTCGTCCATCGTTCTATGTGCTCTAAAAAATAAGGCAAAATTTTGCCCTATCTTACAAACTAAAACCATAAAAAAAAACTATTTGATAATACTATCAACTTTTTCAAATAACATTGATCAATTAATTATATAATGTGATTGTCAATTATTTTGTTTACCAAACCTATTTATTGATAATGTAATCTCTAACTTACCCATAATTTTTGATTGTGAAATATTATTTTCATTCATTTCAATTAAATAATTACATTAATTATTTGTACATACTTTGTTAGCATATACCAGCCAATATACTACTAGAAGTAATAATTTATTACTTCTTAAATATTTAATAATAATATTTATTAGTATCAGTCGAAGGCTGCGTCGTAGTTATCAGCGCACACCTCGAACAACCTCTTTTTATACAACTATAGATTGTATGTATG
This sequence comes from Scirpophaga incertulas, assembly GCA_036419045.1. Classification (NCBI taxonomy): domain Eukaryota; kingdom Metazoa; phylum Arthropoda; class Insecta; order Lepidoptera; family Crambidae; genus Scirpophaga; species Scirpophaga incertulas. The sequence continues at coordinate 35,908 of JAYEAL010000532.1, forward strand.
TGTGTGATATCACCATATTCTACGTCGAAAAACTATTCCTTCAGGAGACGTTTATATTGACCGAGGGACAATTTATAAATATTTCATATATTATTGATTTAGCTATTTGCGCTAAATAACATTAATTAAGAATAAATAATTTACAAATGGAAAGAACCTTCCACAGAGCATAAAGTTAGTGAGTTGGATCCTGCGTTGATTTGAACTCTATCACCTTTAACACTGCTCGTTGAGCTCACTCTAATAACTGAATAAGTTTCTCTTGCAGTACAGGTACGAAAGGACAATATTGATTGTGCTAAGGAGAAGTCGCTTATCTTTAGTGTACCTACTCTCATCGGCACTGCCTCGCAGATTCCGGTTATCTTAAGATTAGAAACATTGTGTATTATATTCCTGGTAAATATCGTATTTATTTATTTCAAATAGCGATCTCTCATAAGCTAATAACATATTACTTATTTATATATATTCTATAAAAGATATATTCTTACTAAGTATATATAAAATATTTTTTTTCCCACGAGGCATGATAGTGAATACTCATAAGGTCGTGTCATAAGTGTCGCACTGACACTATTGTAGTCGTCTTAATAACCCCTCTGGTGCTCAGACGACCTTACCTCTCGCGGACGGATTCCTCCCACAACCGGTCTACGGCGGGTGCTTATGTTGGACTCTAGTAGATAGGTAGCCTTTTTTTTTGTTCCCCTGAGGAAAATGCATTAAATTGCATACCCCGGCTATGGCGAGCCGGCCACCTCCTCAGGCCAAAACCTCAGGGATGGCCTTCCTCAGGCATGTAGGGAGCCTCCGGGAATGCCAAGCGACTACCGGAAACCCCCAGCCTCCGCATTCCTGTCCTCAGGGGAGGCTACAATACCGCCGCCTCGTACGAGATGGTACGGTAGCCTCGTACGATCCGTATGGCCATTATCCGCTGTAGGCTCCGTAGCAGAGCTCTGCAGCGGGGGGACCTCGCGCAGTCTCGCGACCACACCGGGGCCCCATACGGCCACGGATCGCACGACGCCCTCGTGCAGGCGGCGAATAGAAAGTTAGCCTACCGACTAAATACTATCTACAGCCTTCGGTCGGGCGGAAGGCCTAGGACTTTATCGGCTTTGAACTAAATAGCCCGCCATTCAAAGCGGAGGACGGTTTTAATATTACAAAAATACCTTAGGTACCACTTTCTACACCTATGTACTGTCTTCTTTGTTATATTTGGCGGACTAAATCAGTATTCCTAAGTCACAAATGTAATGAGATTGGAAAGACAAAGAAAACACTGTTTCAATTTATCGTGGCCTTAGTAGTCGAAGTATGGCTAGACTAAACAAGTTTTGCGTCCTGTTTTGTGTCGAATACAGCGCGTAGAATACGAGAACTAAAAATAATGAGTAAAATATGTGCTTAAAAACGATAGATAGATTAGAAGACAGAGATATAACTGTAACTTTTTTATTTTCTTTCAGATATAACTGTAACTTTTTTTTCTTCGTTTATTTATTTGTTAAGGTTTTTTTGAAACAGTGGGTATGTGGATTGTATATAGCGAATAATTTACTTTCAATGTGGGTGGTCTTTAAATACTCAGTCATTTCTATATTTCCTTTCCATCCACGAAGCCTCTCCTCTCTAGGGAAAAAAAAATGCCAGACTAGCTAATGTATCTGGATAATCATGATACATTCTTATTTGTTAGCATAAAACAAAAACAGATAAATGGGCGTAGTGTTTTTGTATAAAAATATTTCTTTTATAACAATTAATACTAGTTGCTTATCTATTTTGAATTCTTTTGTTCAAATATTATTTAGATATGAATCATAGATAAGTGGCGAAGTTTCTGACTTTTTTTTATAATAATTATTATAAATATTGTAAATTCTCTTTTACCAATATTGGCATTAATATATTATCACAATATCAAATGTGTTAGAACTGTACCATATATTGAATGATACTTTACAATTACGAAGGGACAAATTGGAATGTGACAAAATGATCTCAAATTATAATAAGTAAGTAAATATAAATATCTTGCAATTAAGAAAAATACTAACGAAACATACCAACTCGGGAATTCGGATCTTCAACAAACCGCGTTGACCTTGTGACAAATCGTGTTGATGGCGGTTTTTATTAAAATGCAGTCGCAAAGAAAGTTATTACTAGTTAAAGTATCTTACCACAGTCTTCAAAAACGACTCCCGAAGCATCGTTAAGTGAAAAAGTTAGCTGAAACAGCAACAGTAACCGCAGTGAATACATCTAAGCGAAAACACAATAACTCTAGTGGCAATGTTGCAAGTTTATACGAAAATAATATTAAGATTGAGACTATTATAGTGAAACAACGGAGCCGAACCTGGTGATTATCAGTACAGATAACAATCAAAAAGTCGCGATCATGATTAATAATGTTTAATTGAGTTACACGTTCTCGGAACACCTTCTGTCGTCTATATGAAACGTACTTTAGTCACCGAGCAATTTTAAGTATGTATAATATTAGAGCTGAGCACCAGCAATGAAATATGTACTTACCTTGTTTAGCACTAGTCTGTTATTAAAAAAATCGTTAATCCAGCAATCCGTTACATATTTTTGAATATTTAACGGGTGTTAATGTAAATCGTTAATTCATAAAACCGTAATCAAACTTGAATGTTATGTATGGTTTGTGTTTTAGAAGTCACTAATTTGATACTTATCAAAATGTGTCTTTCTATTGATTTTTAGTTATTTATTTCATAAAAAAGACCTTTTATTTTACAGCATATTCAACTTATTTAGAAATAGATAGCCGATCATAGGTCCTCACAAATAATCATGGCTTAAACATTATAAACACTAGATAGAATTTGCATACACAATATATTAGTAAAATAATTAAAAGAGTACTCATAACTAATAACTTTTTTATGCGCATGATAAACTCAAAAGCCCTTAAATAGAATAGAAATTACATTGTTAATGTATGAGAATCGACCAATAATTAACTGTCATGAAACTCGCCGAAGACTTGTACTCCTATATCTCATTTTTAGTTCGGAAGCTCACAATTTATAATTAAATAAAACAAGATTACATGTGCGACAATAAATGACAAGTAGAAGCCAAGTAACAATTACACTTGAATTTGGAATTGGATTCAGGTTATATTTAAACAGTATTTGCCCGAGTCGTTCAAGATCAGCTTGCAAAGCAAGAGCTTTTTCCAAATAAGATCCGAATGAAATGGGAGCTAGTATTTACATCTCATCTGCAAAACATAGCATATGTGATGATTTAAAACATTGTTATATATTACAACTACTAGGGGGCCTAGACGAAATCCTTCAGGAACTCCACTTAGTACCGTTAACCAACCAGAGATATAGATATCTTCACGATAGCTATTGCAAGCGATTAATTATTAATGTAGAATGGTAACCATCTAAATAAATCTCCATCAACTTCAATTTGATGTAACTTGTGCAAAATTATATTTTGTTGTATTCTACTAAATGCCTTTTACTATAATTAGTATAGACAGCATCGACATGAAGGCCTGCATCCATAACTTGAACAAGAGATTTGTTCAGTAGGTAGTATTAAATTGAATATATATATATATATATATATATTATATATATATATATTATATATATATATATATATATATATATATATATATATATATATATAATAAAAACTGTAACTGTAAACTGTTTATTTGAAAGGTTAATAAAATAATATTTATTTAGAAAATACCTTTTCGTTTCCTAAAAACGATATGCAAGTGTACTGCGGCATTGTTTTGTTTTTAAAAAACATTACACTTCACTACGATTTTTATCCTGTGTCTTGCACATACACCGAGACCGGACGAATAATACACTTTTTGTTGGTCATTCAAAACATCGGTCCCGTGCAGGATCGAACCCGCGACCCCGTTGTATTGACCCGAGGACGCGTAGTAACTGATCGTAGATCGTAGACTCGACCACTACACCAAACAAATCGTCAACTATGTTTAAAAAATTATAATTATAATTTAAAAAATTATAAAGATATCTAAAAAACACAGCGATTTCCCTTACATAACTACTTGATACGCTAATATAGTGGATATTGAAGATTTTAGGGTTCAATAAAAATACTTTTATTTATAATAATGTACTAATTTTATATTTTCAATCCTACGTGTTTTGGTGTGATTGACAAATTATACTTTCCAGATTTTATTTTTCATAATTATTTGAAAAGTTATTTTTATTATTTATTTAATGTTGTAACGCAATTTTTAGTATATAGTTTTAAGATCTAATTCAGTTAAATTCTCTTACAATATATTTTTTTTATTTAGATAAAGACTCATATAAGGTTCCATATTTAATCCCATAATAATACAAATTACAAAGTATGTAACAAAATGCAATAATAACAATTCTGTACACTAACAATTTTACTCTTTATTAGCGACAGTAGTTCAATGTAGACTTTTTAGTGTGCTTAAAATCATATTTATCGATCATGAAGATTTTGTTGATATGTGCTCATTTGATTTGTTGTGATATCGAGATTACTGATTATATGCAGAGTGCAGTCATCGAATGCTAATGAGTATGATACAAATCTGTTCATAATATTGCAAAGATTGTCACAATGTGTACTATGTATCATGTTACACTGCCCCACTAGTTTGTTATATTGCAACTGAAGTTATTCGAACTCACAAATTCATCAAAGACAACAGTGGCCCTGTTGCAATTCTAGCGATCCTATGAATTTTCAATAAATTCTAAATAATTATTCAATATAATTCGGTATAACCTATAACTTTATCCCGGCTAAGAACAACAATTAATAAATGCGCTAAATAGAAAAAAATATAATTTTACACTAAAGCTCTTACTGTTAGCTTATAACGTCATTTCAAATTTAACACAATGTATATGTTATAAAAGCTTGTCTTGGTTTTAAAATTTTAATAGGCAGCAAGTAAATACGAGTACTTAAATGATGTGCGACAAGTGTGTTAAATTTGAAATGACGTTATAAGTTAACAGTAAAAGTTTTTTTTGCCTTTTTAGCGCATTAATTAATTGTTGTTCTTAGCCTAAAGCTTATTTTTAAAGATGTTTTTTACCTTAATTTTCTTTCTAGTTATTCTTGGCAAGCCCTTTCATTTAATACCGATATTGTAGGAAAGACTAAAAGAAAATTATCTGCCGTTTTGGGAATTCCTCCATATTGTATTAAGAGTGACGTCACATTATTTTTCTAGTTATTCTTGGCAAGCCCTTTTGTTTGATACCCATATTATAGGAGTGCAATAAAATAGTTGGTCCGCCATCTTGGGTACGCCGCCATGTTGGATTTAGAATGACGTCACACAGTTAATCATGCATTGTCATCCAAACTAAACTTGTATACATAATTTCAGCTCAATCGGTTGAGGGCAAGTACTTATCTACCTTAAAATTGAGTTGTAAGATTCCACCCGAACATACACACATTGCAAGTTAAAAGCTTGTAAAGAGTATTGGCCATACAAAACATTTATTATTTAAGGCAGTAATAGTAAAAAGTTGAATAGTATAAAGCTTTGTTTGGACTCAGAAACTAGTAGTTAAAATTGAAAAAATATTTTTGTGTTGTGTAGTCCATTTATCAAGGAATGCTATAGGCTATATCTAATATCACATTGTGGCTATAACTAATAGAAGCAGACACAAATAAATAATGTAGCAAAAACGGGAAAAGATATTTATATTTGAGAGTTTTTGTTGCGTGCGCTGCATAAACGGTTCAAATTACGTAAAAACTAGGTTGGAATTCCTTCTTAAAAGTTTTAAAAATAGAGTAACAGCGTACGTCTATCTTTTATTAATCGACTCAATATAACCTATATGGTAATCAAATTAATTCAAAATTCACGTAATATGTGGTGAATTTTTATCAATATGATATTAATCCTTATCTATTTTAAATAAATACGTTATAAATCACAAGTGTTTAGTTGTGAACAAAGTTGTCCCTGACATCACTTGATTTCGATCATGATCTAAGGAGATATAATTTTAAAATACTCCGCAATGGTACCTATCTCTGCTGGTCCGTTGGCGCTGGTGTCTCTGCGAAGTACCATGCAACTCATATTAAGGCTAGTGATTTATAAACATTATACAATTCTGATTTATAAACTTCGATAAAACACGGTTGCTCAAGTGTAATGAATCATATTAGCAAAAGTCACTTACATGTTATTTTTATAAAGAAAAAGATAAAAGTCTTAAAAATCTATAAGAATTTTATCCTTATATTATTATTCTATATTATAATAGAATGAAATCTAAATTCATTTTAGATTGTAACTATATTAGATAATTACAACATTTCGTAATTGAATGCAGTAATTCAAAGTACCGTCCTTGTGTGATACAATACCTGATAAATAAATGAAATAAAAATATATAACAATTTTTAGTAACGAACAACAGTGTTTATTTTTTTATTTAAGTTGTACATACTATATTAGGAATGTTTTCTTTTCTGCCAATTCAAATTAATAAACACTTCAATATGTAATCTAAGATGTATGTATTAATTAGATGGTTTTTTTTTTTTTTTTTTTTATTGCTAAAGTTGACAAACAAGCAGGCTGCCCACCTGATGGTAAGTGGTAACAGTCGCCTATAGTACATGTGGTTCCCACGAGATTCGCAGCAAATCTGCAAACCTCATAAGAACCACAGTGTACGTTGCCAACTTGTGACATAAGATGTAAAGTCACAGTACCCAGTAATTTCACTGCCTATCTTACCCTTCACGCCGGAACACAGCAAAGCGAACCCTGCTGTTTTGGCGGTTTGATGGTAATCAATCAACACGTAGGTACTTATTTTTAAATTGCCATTATCATATCTGAAGTAACCATAACAATGAATGGGTCGGTAATGCACTATTAGAGAACACCAGGGAACTAAGACCTATGTCGTGTAAATAGTCCGATTTAATGCCAAAAATTGAGTTCTCGTTTTATTTATAAAACGTAATTGATGTTACCTACTTTACGTAATGTTCCTTCGACTGGAGCTTAATGATTTTGCTATCTCTAATTATTACAGATCTATCGACTATAATTACATCCTAATGTATCTGAGGTGGCCAAATTATATTTAGCTTTTAGTCACGATTTTTCAGTTTGAGTTTGAAAGAACCAATATAGTACAAAACGATTTAATGAAACAAATAAACGTCCATTTTGAATTGTTTTTTGCTTATTAAAATGGTGTTTTACGGTGTTTATGTTTATTTTAGTTACTAAAACAAATCACGTTCCGTAAAGCTATATGCCGAACTGTAAAATATTTTTTCTTAAACATGGAATTTGAAATTTGAGAGAGAAATCTCATTGGAAATTTGAGCATTATTTTGACAACCTTCTTCGAGATAAATCGAAATTGCTGTACTGGCCAAATACATGCGAGCAGCGACCGGCAAAAAATGTATGAAAATCCATATCTGTCGTGCTTTAGCGGCCAAATAAGTTTTTTGGTTAAAAATATAAAATATAATTTGTGTTTTTATTAACGCAGATTATACCATTTAGTCGCAATAGTACATTACTGCAGCGGCCAGCAATAGAGGTATTGATGGACGAATGTGTATGTGGCCAAATTATACCTATTTAGCTTTTAGTCGCGATTTTTCAGTTTGAGTTTGAAAGAACCCATATAGACAAAACGATTTAATGAAACAAATAAACGTCCATAACGTCCATCG